>ML292224.1:62529-86152 GCA_005239495.1 Nicotiana undulata
GGCTTACTCGAGCGGACAACTCGAGCCGGGGGGTGGGGGGGGGGAGGGGCAGCGTACCGGTAAGCGAAAGATCATCCGGCTTTGCAACTTGTCCAAACCTCATTCTAAATTGGGATATGACACTAATAGGAAAAAGGTTACGCCAGCGTGCACTCCTCAGAAGATAGAAGAGAGGGGTTTTGTAGCAGTTTATATAAAGTCCAGATAGTATCAAAGCGGTAAAAATCAACATTTAGCACATTAGGCCCAAACATGTAAATAAAATCAGGTAATAAATAAAGCCAACACATAAAAATTATTCTACGCTCGAATTCTTGAACCCTGAACCAGAGATTCTGGGTTCGATCCCCAACAGAGTCGCCAGGGCTGTCACACCTCCTTTTATTACCCCGGGAAGGGTATAAGGGAGTTTTTCCAATTAAAGTGACATTATCGAAATGTGATTATTTTATCAATCAGAGTCGCAACTTGGGATAATTTATGGTGTCCCAAGTCACCGGTTTATTAAAACCCAAATCGAGGAAGATATGACTCTGTTTTACAGTCCGCGAAACACAGAAATCCAGGTAAGGAATTCTGTTAACCCGGGAGAAGGTGTTAGGCATTTCGGGTTCCGTGATTTTAGCACGGTCGCTTAACTATTATTAAGTTGCCTAATTATCTGATTAATTATATATTTAAATCCTATTGTGCCTTTTTAACTTTTTAGCCACTTTTAATTATTCTAAATAATTATGGAGTTTATTTAAACAAGTCGTGGTGTCGCACGCTTGTTATTTTTTGTACACATCGCAAATCATGCCACGTGAAAGGCACCCTTGATTCAAAACGTTTTTATTTTAATTATTTGAAGATGGGGATCGAGTCACGCCAGCGTGCACTAGAATTTTGGAGTTACGCATCGATGACTATGCCACGGGAACCGTACCCATAGTCACAATAATTTATTGTTTATTAGTTGCTCCTAAAGAAAAATACAATGCTCATAAATTGATTTCCTAATTTGAGATTAATTGTAAAAGGTCCATGATTTATGGAAAACTATTTGAACAAGCCGCGATGTCGCGCACTCATTTGCTTTTGTGCACATTGCGAATCACGCCACGGGAACCGTACCTGCGATCTACAACATGCTTATTTTTATTATTGTTAGAATGGGTCACCTGAAATGCACACCCGAATGAGATTATGTATCACGACCATGCCACGGGAACCATACCCATAATCGTGATGATTTAATTTTGCGCCTAAAGTAAACTACGATGTTAATACTTTATTCAACTTTTAAAACCAAATTCGATCCTCTCATTGGACAAGGTCGAAGCCTAATTCTCATTAATTCCAACTCTATTAAAGAAATATATGGTAACATCATATGACCTTAAATCTTTCATATCAGTGTTCCAACAATTCAAGAGCAAAATAGAAACAAAATATGCAGGAATCCCCTTGAGACATACAATGCTAAAACACATATACATCATTGTTGCTGGTTGGAGGTTCGTATCTGTCCCTCATCAGGAAGTGAGTTTTGGCATTTTTATTTATTTATTTTTGTGATCAGTTATACTTCATTTGAGGTTAAGGCATTCTTATCTTAATATCTTGAGTTAATCTGAATGAAAGGCATTAGATTAATTAATGAACTCATTTAGATCTAGCTACTTACACTGCAAAAGAACAACTTAACACACATACATCTATCATATATAATTTGACGTAGATTAACTCCATCATGCCATCAATATAACACACCATCAATGATACATCCAGTCAATCAATTAAATTAGCACAAGTAGATAAACAAAAAGGTGGACCTTATGTGTATTGATATGAAACTCCAAACGTACACAACGAAGTCGGATTCCGATTGTCAAACTCGACCGGAGAAAATGAACAGCAACAAAATCTCAGACCGGAGCTTTCGAACCTCAAGCAACGCCGGTAGCCTCGAATCGGCAAAACAGTGGATAATGACAAGAACAGGGCCAGTTGGATTAGCAGTGGTCGTCGGAGAAGGACATGACGAACAATGCTCGCTGGAAAGTGCAGTGAATTCGCCGAAGAATTTTGATCTTATCTTTTCTTCTTATTATTTTAATGGCCGGCGATGGGAAAGACAAAGCTTAAAACTTGAAGGTAGGTGAAGATTAGGAACTCTCGCTGGCGGACGACGGAGAGGATAAGCCTAGGACGACGGTGAGGAGGAAAGAGGTGGGAAACGCTGCTACTCTTAGGGTGTTTGTTTGGTGTGGAAATGGATGTGTGTGCGTGTGAGAGGTTGAAGGAGGATATGCGGCTGATTGCTTCTTCAATCGAAGAAATCGAGAGGTCCGGCTGAGTGGCCTCAATCTCTCTCTCTACTCTGAAGGGGTCTGGTGGTTGTCTATTGTTAGGGTGTTCAGGAAGAAGGTCTTTTAGGGTTAGTATTTAGGGTAGTGGGTATGGGCTAAGGGGTTATTTGGGCCAAGGGGTTAATGGGCTAGGTCCGATTTGGCTAAATATTTGGCAAAATTTAGCTTTAAAAAGTGGCCACTTAACTCTACTAGATTAAAAATATTAACTCATGCAATAATAACTATTAAAAATACCTAATACCTTAATTAAATAAAGAAAAATCAAACTATTTTTGTATTTTTTTAAATTGTTGTGATAAAATTAAGTAAAAGAGTTAAAACTAGTAAAAGAGATATTAGGCCTAAACAAAGTATTTAAACGCTAATAAGTATGAAATTTCGGGGAGGGTCAAAAATTACGTGTCTACAACATCTTCCCCTCTACCCTCATCGGGGATTTCCTGAACTGATGTATCTTGTGCCCAAGGGACAGGTGTAGCGGATGGATCAGAAGCCTGACTAACACTTTCTGAACCCTCGAAAATGCTATGAGATGAGGACGACTAGTACCTGAGTAGATATCTCCCCGGCGGCCTTGACTGTAGCCGGATCCTCTTGAACAAAGGCTGAGTTGCCCTCAGATGCTTCCCTAGATGGGACATAAGAGCTCGTCTCGGAGAGATATGAACCTCTCCCTCTTTCGGTTGTAGCTTTCTTTGTTATTGTCCTTTATCGTCTGAGGGGCAAGACACTCCTTTCTCGACCCGTAAAGGGTTCACCCATCCCTTTAGAAGTGTCACTTCTGCCTCTAGATCAAACCATTATCTGTATCAAGCTGAAGCGATTGTTAGTTGCAATTCAATGTTCCATCAAACAAGGATATATGCAATTACACACCAAGAACACAGTGGGGATCACAGTTTAATCATGCTTGTAGGATAAGGATCTACGATTCACACAATTTTCTTGCAGCTGCAGATAGGCCTTGTGGACCACACAATTTTTCCTTGAGACCGCAAAAAGTGAAGTCCGATCCGCAAAATTCCACTTGCGGCCGCAATTAAGAAATCCAAAATATGCCAACTCTCTGATGACAGATAATTGGTTGTTGCACGCACGCAACATGATTTCTGGTGTCCGCACAATTAGACCTACAGCTGCACATTTGAGTCACAATTTTGTATACTCTCTGGTGATAGTAAAAGGGCTATTTTGTGGCTATAATAGGAATTCTGCGGTCTGCATATTTTCAGGTGCGACCGTACAATTTTAGGTGCGGCCGTAGAATTCAAAACAACACGAATAGTCCAGTATTTCTATCTAGGTTTTGCTATTTTTGTGCAAATTTTGACATGGCAACAACATAAAGACATGAAAATACATTAACCCTGTCCCCATAGAGCATGTACTAGTTAACCCATTGCATTTTACCCCCACATGAATGCACAATTGAATTCTATTGACAAATGGCCTAAAATGACCAAAAAAACCTACAAATTAAAAGAAAAAGATTAACAAGAAATTGAAGCATACCTGATGAATGAGTGATTGATCAAAGATGTTGTATGTGTGTACAAAAAGATCCACCAAAAAATTTCAAGATAATTGTGTTTGTGCTCTGAGAGGAAAAAATGTAACAGTTCCCCTAGCCCTCTATTTATACTACTTGGTTTTCTAAGGGAAGGACCGCACAATTTCAGTTGCGGTCCACACTTTGTTACCTGGTGAGCTTAAGTCGGCATCTTATTTGCGATTTGCAGAATATTGTGTGCGGCCGCAGATTCCTTGTTGCGGCCGCATATTTCCTTTTACGGCCATAGATCAACCATTTTTCTGACAAACCAAACTTCAGAGAGTTGGAAATTTCCACCTTCCATTTGTGTGGTCCGCAAGATAATTGTGCGGCCGCAGTGCACTTTTGCTGCAACACTATAAATGTGTGGTCCACACAGTTCACTTACGGTTCGCAATTCTTGCAACACTTAGCCAAATTTCTGTCCACAATTCCTGTAAAACACACTCATCCCTTTAGCACACTTCAAATAAAAATAGAATAAAAATAACACTTAACTACCAAAGAAAAAGGGAATGAAACATGGATTGCCTCCCAAGAAGCGCCTGATTTAATGTCACGACACAACGTAGAAAACCATCAATTAAAATGAATGACCACCACGACATGGCTATCTCTAACTTGTCCCAAATATTTCTTCCCCCGTTGACCATTAATTCAGAATACTTCATTATTTTTGTTCTTCAAGTCCAATGCACTAAAAGGTGTCACACCCACATATTCAAAAGGACTACTCCATTTAGACTTTAACCTCCGGGGAAACATCCTCAATGTTGAGTTAAACAACAACACAAGATCTCCCACCTTGAACTCTTAGTTACAAATGTATTTTGTCATGAGGATATTTCATCTTTTATTCGTACATGGACGAACTTGCATAAGAATTGTACCGAAACTCATCCAATTCATTCAAATGTTCAACCCTCAAGTTAGCGGCTACATCCCGATCAAGATTCAACTTCTTTAGAGCCCACATGAATTTGTGCTAAAATTTCACCAGAAGATGACAAGCTTTTCCAAACACCAACTGGTATGGTTACATTCCGATAGGTGTTTTGTAAGCCGTCCAATAAGCCGATAATGCATCATCAAGCTTCTTGGAACAATCTGTCAGTTTAGAATTCACTATTTTGGGCAAAGTACTCATTATTTCCCGGTTGGAGACCTCCACTTGACCGCTAGCTTATGGATGATAGGGAGTCGTGACTTTATGAGTAACACCATACTTGCTAAGTAAAGTGTCGAAAGCCATTATACAAAAATGTTACCCCTCATCGCTTATAATAGCCCGTGGAGTAGCAAACCTTGAGAAAATATTCTTCTTCAAGAATGCCACCACCCTTCTCGCCTCAATTTTGGGTAGAGCAACGGCCTCAACCCATTTGGATACATAATCAGCCGCGACCAAGATGTAGGTGTTTCCACAAAATTTCACAAAAGGACCCACGAAGTCAATACCCGACACATCAAAATATCAATTACCAAAATTGTAGTGAGAGGCATTTTGCGGGTTCCAAAATCGATACGCCGGGTTTCGCAATACCGGGAGTTTACCAAGTCAAAAGTTCCAGGTTCTATTCGCGAGAACTGGTACCTCCCGCCTATTGTTTCTCTGTCTCCTGTGTTAATTACTTTGTTGCCGTAGTATTTCACATTAGTCTAATCAGTCTAGTAGTGGGCTTATAGTTACTATTTGCTCTCTTTGTTGTTCTATGTGGTGTTTTTTTCTTTTTCATTTTTAGACCTTCGTAGGTATAGAGACTGTGGTTTGTAATGGCAGAGTAGGGTCGTGTCCTTGGGAAGGTCGGGTGGTGGGGAAGGGTAGGGCAAGGGTCAGGGGGTGGGACGGGGCCTAAAGTGGGTATAGGGAACAAGGTCTCCTGTAGGTTGAGAATTGGATTGTGGAATATAGGGACGTTGACGGGTAAGTTTATAGAGATGGAGAATATTATCCTGACGAGAAGGGTCAATATAGCGTGTGTGCAGGAGACTAGGTGGGTAGGATCGAAGGCGAGGAATGTAGACGGGTATAAATTGTGGTTTTCCGGAATCGTGAAGGGCAAGAACGAAGTGGACATTTTGGTGGATAGGGAGCTTAGAGAGTCGGTTGTAGAGGTTATACGGGTGAATGATAAATTGATGGAGGGAGCACTATGAATGTCATTAGTGCTTACGCGCCGCAAACGGGCTTGGACAAGGAGGTTAAAAGGCAATTATGGGAGGCGCTGGATGAGGTGGTGCGGGGTATTCCGCCTATGGAGAAGCTATTCATAAGAGGGGATTTCAATGGTCATATTGGGTCATCTGCTGGTGGCGTTGGTGAGTGTACTATGGCTTCGGCTTTGGTTATAGGGATGGGGGTGGTACCTCACTGTTGGATTTCGCTAGAGCTTTTGAGTTGGTGATCGTGAACTCTATGTTTCTGAAGAGGGAGGAACATTTGGTTATTTTCCGAAGTATGGTGGCTAAGCTTCAGATTGACTATCTCCTCCTTAGGAGGTGTGATATGGGGTTGTGTGAGGATTGCAAGGTGATCCCCAGTGAGAACCTCACAACTCAACATAGACTCCTGGTGATGGACGTCGGTATCTTGATGAAGAGGAAGAAGAGGTTTGTACGGGGTCAGTCGAGGATCAGGTGGGGAGCTTTGTCTAAGGATAATTCACAGGAGTTGGAGGGGAGACTTACGACTATGGGTGCCTGGAAAAGTGGTGGGGACGTTAGGGTTATGTGAACAGCGATGACAAATTGTATAAGGGAGGCAGCAAGACAGGTGTTGGGAGTTTCAAAATGTTACTCTCGTGGGCACCGAGGCGACTGGTGGTGGAATGGCATGGTCTAAGGTAAAGTGGAAACCAAGAAAGTGGCCTACATTAAGTTAGTAGAGAGAACCGACGAGGATCAGAGGAGTGCAAACAGAGAAAGATATAAGGAGGCTAGGAAGGAGGCAAAATTAGCGGTCACAAAGGCTAAGACTACTGCATTTGGTCGGCTGTCTGAGGAACTTGGGGGCAAAGATGGTGACAAGAAGTTATTTTGGTTGGACAAAGTGAGAGAGAAGAAGGCTTGCGACCTGGATCAAGTGAGGTGCATCAAAGACGAGGACGGTCGAGTATTAATGGATGAGGCCCAGATTAGGAAAATATGACAGTCGTACTTTCATAAACTTCTGAATAAAGAGGGGGATGGAAACATCGTGTTAGGGCAATTGGGGAACTCCGATAGTCACCGCGGCTTTAGGTATTGTAGGCGTGTATACGGCCAAAATCAGAGAGCCGGATTTTAAGGCCACTGTAGTATTCCGCGCCCGACCTCGAGAAGCTCGAAGCTTGAATCCGAGGGAGCATATCGAAGGTTCCCTGTGATCGACCTCGGGGCAGTACAAATCGATGATCATCATGGAAAGGCTGGAAACTCCCAAGGACACGTGGTTAGAGCTGACCAAGTCTGCAAGAATAGTACAAATCCGTACTAAGACATTAGATAACTATACCAATAGTGTTTCTTTTGTAATAATTATACATGTACTATGTTGGGATCCCCCTCTTTTATATAAAGGGGACCCTTGTCATTTTGTAACACACATGAATATTCAATACAACAAGAACATTCTCTGCTCTTTTACCTAAACGTGCTCAAAAATTGCTTTATAGATTTGTTGTGTTCATTAATTGCTCATTATTGATCATAAAGGGCCGTCCTCGAGGCACCTAGTATTGTTGTGTCTTCATCGATCACCCCTCACTCAACGTTATAATTGAACTTCGGGGTCCTGTTCTGGCAAGCTCGAGGCCCATCTAGTAACAACTTGGTTTGCATATCTTATTTTACTTACTTACACTTAGCATTTATTGCCTAACAACTAGTATTAAAATAAATCACATATTTTTAGAACCACAAAATCAAATATAATTGTCATTACCATTTTCAATGTAAACACTTTGGCGCCCACCGTGGGGCTAAAAATAATAGTGATTATTTTAGTGCTGGTTTTCTGAAATCACAAGTTATCTTTCACACTTTTTCTTGTCCAAGAATCCTTGATTTCAGGTCAAAATATGTCTAACTCAGTAAATGCACACGAAAACAACGGTCTTGAACACCACGGAGAGAACGATGCAGCTGCTTCAGGCGCCGGTGTACCACTGCAAAACCCTGGGGTGGAACCAACACAAATCCCCATCGATGTAGGTTCGCGCAACGCTCAGCATGTCGACATAAGCTCTCATACAGACGGAAGTGTGTGCGGAGGAGACCAACATGAAGTACATAGAACTCGTGCTCGGTAGGAAAGAGAAATTAGCCTTCAAGTCATCTTTGAGATGTTACAGGCACAACAAGTGGCTATTGCTCAGCTACAAAGCCATCAAAAAACTCCAAGCACAACACCACCGGAAACGGCTCCTCAAGTCGAGCAGGCACCAGAGAGGTCGAGTAACAACGGGTCAGTAGTCGACCTCGCTATTATGAAGATGCTCGAGGACCTCACAAAGAGGATAGAATCAGGCGAAAAGAAGATAGAAGCTAACGACAAAAAGGTGGAGACCTATAACTCGAGGGTCGATTAGATCCTGGGTGCGCCCCCGATTCTGAAGGGTGTAGATTAAAAGAAGTTTGTGCAAAAGCCATTCCCATCAAGTGCGGCTGCGAAGCCCATCCCGAAGAAGTTCAAAATGCTCGATCTCCCGAAATATAACGGGACTTTGGACCCCAACGAGCACATTACTGCCTTGTATCATAACCTACCCCCAAATTAATAGATTTGTTCGCCATGTTGGCAGACTCTTTTGTAAAGGCACATGTCGGTGCCATCAAGGTCTCTACAAGAAAATCCGATGTCTTCAAAATCAAGCAGAGAGAAAACGAGATGCTGAGGGAGTTCGTGTCTCGCTTTCAAATGGAACGAATTGAATTACCACCAGTCTTCGATGACTGGGCAGTGCAGGCCTTCACTCAGGTCCTGAACGAACAAAGCTCGATAGCTTCGAAGAAACTGAAGCAGAATTTGGTTGAGTATCCCGCTGTAACTTGGGCGGATGTGCACAACAAATATCAATCGAAGATCAGGGTCGAGGACGACCAATTGGTATATCCTAACGGGCTCGATATATCCTAACGGGATCCTAGCAAAGGAATCAAGGTCTACGGAAAGCGAGTAAAGATCAGGCAAATAAAGGTATCAGCCTTACGTTAAAGATTGAAGAGACACTTCGAGGCGTAATATACCTCGAAATGATCTGGGAGTAGATCGAGGTCAAATTTCTCGGGGGATCATGATCAAGATCGGGTTTGACAGGCATTCAAGGCCTACAGAGGCACTCCGGTTGTTAGAGTACAACTTCAACGTCGATGTCTCAGACATCGTGTCAGCTATGGGTAAAATTAGGGATACCATATGGCCAAAGTCCGCACAGTCAGATCCTTCCCAAAGGAACCCAAATCGATGTGCGAATACTATGGCATTAATGGTCATATGATCGAGAACTATGGGAAGCTTCGAGAGGAAGTGGCCCGGCTGATCAACGAAGGGTATCTTCGAGAATTCCTCAGCAATCGAGCCAAGAACCACTTTTGAGAAAAAGAATCAAAACGAAAAAATGAACCAGAAGAACCTCAGCACGCCATTCACATGATCGTTGGAGGAACCGACATCCCACAAGGACCCACGTTTAAATAGGCCAAAGTGTCCGTCGCAAAAAAAAAAAGAGTGAAACTCGGAGTTATATACTTGAGGACACTATTGCATTCAGAGAAGAAGACATCGAGGCTTTGTCTCAACCGCATAATGATGCACTTGTAATTTCTTTTCTCTTGAATAACATTCAAATTATGCGTGGGCTTGTGGATCCAGGTAGGTCGACCAATATAATCAAGTCGAAGGTGGTGGAGCAGTTCGGATTGCTCGATCAAATCACACCCACCTCTCGAATACTCAATGGATTCAACATGGCAATCGAGACAATGAAAGGGGAAATCATCCTCCCGGTCAATATGTCCGGTACAGTTCAAGACACCAAGTTCCATGTCATCGAAGGTGACATGAGATACAATGCCTTGCTCGGAAGGTCGTGGATACACATAATGAGGGAAGTGCCATCGACTCTTCATCAGATGATGAAGTTCCCAACAAAAGACGGTATAAGAATAGTTTATGGAGAGCAGCATGCGGCGAAGGAGATGTTCACTGTACATAACATGACACCAACATCGATACCCTCCACCTCGGAGAATTCAGAAGACGAGCAGGTCCCCGAAGGACATGTATTCTAGGAGCAACCAAACGAGGATGATGAAGAGGACTTCCTCGCTCCTCGAACCTTCGTTGCCTCCGAAGAATCGGACACAAAAAAATCAACAGTCGAAGAGCTGGAGCAGGCCGTTCTGATCGAACATCTCCCAGATCGAAAGGTATACCTGGGAACGGGATTAACCCCCGAACTCAGGAGAAAACTTATTCAATTTCTTATTAACAACATCCATATGCTACCTAAGGAGAAATCATCAAGTATTCAAGGCTTCTCTTAGATCAACCTCAACTACTCGGGGGCATCCCCCCGGGAGGTCACCTCCTCAATGAAATTGAAATATGCGAGAGAGGGTCTCGACATAAGACTGATGTATCGGACCATACAGTCGAATAAACCGTGTCCACATAGAATAATCGAACTCTCGATGGAGAAAACATGTACTCTTGTATAAAGTAATAGAAGGAGTATCTTTTATCATCAAAACGCTTTATGCTTTGAAGAAGTTTGCCACTTTCACAAAAAACGGCTTCAGGGCCAAAAACTCCTGAACACTCAGGGACTGTCACCAATAGTCAGCTCATCGAGCCATCTAAACTCGAATTTGTAAGCCCTTAATGAGGCAACCTCGAGCTCGTAAGCCCTCAACGAGGCAACATCAAATTCGTAATCCCTCAATGAGGCAATCTCGAGCCCGTAATCCCACGACGACGCAACATCGAATCTGTAACACCTCAACGAGTCATGCCCAAATTTGTAAGACCTTAAAACATGCATAACCCCTATATTAATGCTAAGGCTATATACTCGAACTTGTAAGACCTCTAAAAAGGCATACCCTCGACATAGACGCCGAGGCTATCTCACCCGGGGACTAGAAGGCTACGACCAAACACAAAGACTACGGTCATATATAAAGACTCCGGCCAAATTAACACGGCTCGGAGACATCCGACTGCCGCCATAAAACTACAAGCCTTCAAATACTTCGAAAAGAAACGGTTAATCAGGCTACCCTCGGCATAAGCAAAAGAGCTTCAATCATATTTTCTCCAAACAATGAAAAGGCTTCGAAAATTCAGCCTTCGAGCGAACCTCCCGAGGTGCTCATTCATCGTCACATATCGACTCATAATCGAGGTTCTTGTAGAGCCGTCAAAAAGTCGGACGAACACAAAAACATCAAAAAGTCTTTAACGAGGGAAAGCTATAGCCATATTAGAGGTCACATCGATCCAATCTAAAAGGGCCTAAAGAGCCTCAAGGCCGATCTAAAAAGAGCCTAAGGGACAATGCGTAAGAGCCTAAGGGCCAGCCTAAAGAGCCTCAGGTCCGATCTAAAAAGAGCCTAAGGGTCAATGCGTAAGAGCCTAAGGTCCAGCCTAAAGAGCCTCAGGGCCGATTTAAAAACCTAAGGTTCGATGAGTTTGAGTCGAAACTTGACTTGAGGACTAAGCCCTAAACGATTAACTATCAACTATTACCAATCGCTCATCAAGAACAAAACCCCAAGGGTTTCATTTCGAAGTCCAACTCATCAGACTAATTATCGGCGAGCATCAAAATTTAAAACATAAAACAAAGACACAAACAAGTGGAAGTTTATACAAAGGGAAAACCAAAAGGTTTCTTTTTATATATGTAATGATACAAAGATACATTTACAATGCTCTCACAGAGAGCCCTATACAAGGAATCAGAAAGAAAAAACCTAATCTACTCTCGGGGACACAGTCTTCCCTCGGTCGGGGACTATGACCCCATCGACTTCCTTAGGACCAGTCCCCTCGCCGGCCTCTTCCTCATTGTCTTCAGCATCGGAAACGAGGAACTAGGCGTCAAACTCATCCGCCTTGGTCTGCTCCATCTCCTACGAGATATCGAAGCCCCTAGCATGGATCTCATCGAGGGTTTCCCTCCGGGATTTGCATGGGGAATAATCATTGCTTAGTCTCTCTCAATCAGAAGCCTCCCTCAACTTCATACGAGCTTCAGCAAAATCTTTTAGAAAGATGGCCACCTTCTTATCGGCCTTTGCTCAGACCTCTTCGGCCTCGGCTCGAGCATACACGACCCGTCTTTCATCTTCAAAAGGTCTGTCTCAAGCTTAGCAATCTTGCGCGTCTGAACCGAGTTGCTTTCTCGAGCATTGTGAAGTTGTATCTCGAGGGCATAGGCCTTAGCCAAAACATTCCTTTTTTCCGTAACATGAGCATCTATCTATACCTTCAATTTGTTGCATTCAAAATTGGCCTTGCTGACTTTTCCCCAAAGGCGTTCTAGCACCTCTGTCTTTCTCTGTAACTGAGATACTGAAACGTTAGTTTCCGAGGATGGGAGAAGAAGACTGCTTTCCCTCAAAATTAATATTACCTGTTTCTCGAGGTTGCCTTCGTAATCTTGACTTCAATTAATCTCCGATCGAAGGTGTATCAAATCTCTTGTCTTCTTATCACAAAGAAGCCTGAGAGATTTCTCCCCGCTCAAGGCTTTCCGCAACCAGACCTCGAAGCGAAGCAGCTCAAACTTGAGCTTGTCGAAGGCCTATGAAAAAGAAGCTTCAGTTTAAAAGATGAAAACACGAAGCTGAGAAAGCCAAAAAGTCACTGAAGCTCACCACAGAATAGAGCCGTTGAGCCTCCTCGAAAGTCGAGTGTGCGTCTACTGGTTTGGTCTTATCGGCCCTAGTTGAACCACTCTGGATAGGGACGCTATCACTCGGGACTCCACTTGATCTAGGCGGCCCCTGCCCCCGAACATCCCTTGAAGTACCTTTGAAGGGAGAAGAAGATTGTGGCAAAGGACCATTGCTCCTCCCCTCTTGTGGAACCTCTCCCTCGAGGATAAAGACCTCGGGTTTAGCAGGCTTAGCTACCTCGGGAGATTTCTCGGTTCGAGCCATCGACGTGGTTCTATCCCTTTCGACTGCATTGTCGCTCGTATACCGGTTGATGAATATAAGATCTTCCCCCGTGGTTGCATCTTCTTTGTGACTCCGGGAAGGACCTGCTTCACTATGAATATCCTCATCCCTCGAGGATCCCTTCCGCTTGTTATCCTTCCTCGGCTCTGAAGCCGATGGTCCTTCCTTCTCCCCGAGAGGGCACAATCTCATCTTAGAGAACTCTCCAATACTTGTTATAACGGTATTAACACGCATATGGGAAAGTGTTCCTCAAAAAAGCAACCACACGGCACATACTATGGTGTTTCGCCTCCTATTTGCCCTTCGCCAGTTCTCGCGACTTGCGATCTTCATAACTCGATGAGGCTGCCAATTTGCGGACCCATCCCGCGAGGTCGGGAACCTCATTTGGCAACCATGGAACCCCTGTGGAGAAATAAAAAGAGACATTCTTATGAATCCTGGCTAATTTGAGAACAAAAAGCACTAAGGTACAACGTAATACTTACAATTGAAGTTCCATTTTTTGAGGAATGGCAAGAAATCCATAGGAATGATGTCGACAGTCCTCACTCAGACAAATCGAATCATCCATCCTCGATCCCCATCTTCGTCGTCACTTGCAATAAAGGGCTTGGTGGATCGGCGTCGTAGTGTGATTAGACCTCGATAATACAGAGGCCGATACAATCTAATGAGGTGGCTAAGGGTGAACTCGAGCTCAGCCTTTTCAGTGAAGAATCTCATCCTCAGCACGATCCGCCAGAAGGACGGATGGATCTGAGCCAAAGTGAATCGATACCTTTTAAAGAAGGAGTCGGTCGAGAAGGCCTAATGTAAAAAGGTACGTGTATACGTTCAGAAAACCCCTCTACGTGCGCCATAATATCTTCTCCCCGAAAGGGTATCTTCAACATCACCTTCTCTCCCCATCCACAATCTCTCCTCACAGCCTCGAGATGTCTCTCCTCTATTGATCGAATGAACCTCGATGCATGCTCTCGATGGCTCGGAACATTGAGATGTCTCTCTAGAATAAAGTCTTTCATTGAGACAAAACAACTCGAGGTTAGCTCGCCAAACGCCGGCGGTGTACCACCGATCGGGCGGGAAGCAAAGGGGGAATTCCCCTCTTCTTGGTGAGCAGATTTGGGCATGGAAGCCATGACTCCTTCAAAACAAGAAAAAGGAGATGAAAACTTAGGCGAAAGCTTTATACTAAAATGATAGAAGAACTAGCGGAAGAAAGGGAACTCTATAAATAAAGTTAGTTGCACAAAGCAACAAAGATTTCAATAAAAAGAAAGCGAACATATATAAGAAGAGCGGCGACTATTCATTTACTTTGATAGCCAATCAACTCTGACAAGGAAATTATGACTTTTTGGGAAATGTACCGACGAGGCCACCTCGGTCATTTCACGATCATTTCATGAGAACGATATTATCATACAGCGTTCGAGGTACCGGGGAGTCAAATCAATCCCTTACCAACCCGACCTCGGGAAGGTGTGCGATTGAAATCAAAACAACCCAATCCCAAGGGTCTCTGTTACTCCAAGATCAGGCTCGAAGGAGTTAATAAGTTCAAAGATTAACTTTTACACAAACTCTAAATGGAAAAACTTTGGAGATATTAAACAAGGAAATTCTTTTCATTCCAAAAATTTATTTACAGGGGTGCATCTACAACACTCCTCCACGGAGCCCACATACAAAAAAAAGGAAGAAGTAAAAAGAGCAAAGTGGCATATTCTTCATCCTCGCTACTTCCCGAGTCACTTGCAGAGCCCTCGTCCAAAGTAGTAGGAACTGCCGATTCCGCTACCAAGGCCTTGGTTTCTTCGATCTCGGTAGAGAGGTCGAAACCCTTGGCATGCACTTCCTCAAAGACCTGCCTCCGAGCTTCCAAATGAGCATGAGCAACGACGCGAGCCAATTTGAGCTCGGCCACTTCAGATATCTCCCTGTCCTGATTATTTGCGGTGGCAACATCCTCTTTGTACGAGGATACGAATGCATCAGCCTCAGACTTAGCCATGGATAATGCAACAGCCAACTCAGCATGAAGCGACTCAAATTTGAGAGCCTCCTCTTGAGAACCTCGAAGAAGACCCTGAGTCGAGGCTAACTCTTCTCGAAGAATATCCCTCTCTGAGGCCATACTATCATTGAGCTGCTTCAGCTCTAGGATCTCCGCATCTTTGGCCGCGATCTTTTCCTGAAGTTTCCTCGCCAGGGCATTCATTTTCTCTATCTTCAAATGTTGAGTCAAGGTAATAAACACCAAGTTGTGAAAGCAAAAGGCGAGCTTGTGAATAAGAAACTACCTGCTCGATGAAGTTGGCCCGCTCTTGGAGTGCCTTCTCCGAGATTGTCCGAAGGTCAATCAACTCATCTTCTTTACGAGAAGTATAAGCCTTCATCTCATTCGATTCAGCTCGTGACCTACAACGCAAAGGAAAGAAGATAGAAAAACAAGGGTCAAAACTCAAAGAACGAAGGTTGTATCAGAAAGTCACCTGCTTTTAGAGTCTCTCAGCCTCCTCGATAATCACGGGGGCATCGAGGTCAGCATCCTCCTCGACACCGACAAAGTAGTCTTTAGAAAAATCATCCTCTCCCTGAGAGGTACCCACATCGGGATCTTCCCTGCTTTGGGCATCCCGTATCTGCCCTGGTGAAAATGACAGGCCCGATTGAAAATGGCCCATGGCATTGAACTCTATTGGGGCTTCCTCACGCCCTCGAAGAGCCTCAGGGTTGGATCCTCTGAACTCACCAACCGAGCGTTCGTCGGCACAAGTTGTATCTTGTCCGACGATTGGCTCGGGGACTGTATCCAAAACCCCCTCGAGGGTCCCCTCAATACAAGGTGGGTTCGCATCGGCCACCTCTAACTCCGCAGTCTTCTGCCCGACAACCTTCGAAGCATCAGCGCTTCGTCTTGCTCTATGCACCAATGGGAAACTGTCATCATACTCATATTCAATGCGAAGACTCTCAGCAGCTACCAAAGTTAGGACCGTTGCATCGGTCCTAGGCTTTCGAGCCTTAGCTTTCTTTGGTTTTGGAAACTCCGTTGGCGCCTCCTTCTTTCTCTTTTTGTACTTGGTGGGTTTTTGAGTCTCGTCCTCGCCAGGAGGAGGCGGTATCATTGAAACAGCTTCCCTGAGGCCTGCACAAGCATGAAATATCAAACATATTGCCAAGAAGTCTACTTACAAGGAATGTAGAAGTAATAACGGTAAGGGCATACCATGATTTCTGGCCTGCCATCGCGTTTTGGCCAAATCACGCCAAACACGCTTATTATATGGGAAGGCAGAGTCTAAGAGTTTAAATCATCCCGGGAGGTCTTTAACCGCACTGGGAAACCACACGATAGGTATACAATCAGAGGAGAATCAAGTCAAAAAGAAAGGAATTAGTTTAAAGGGGAAAAATGGCGTTCATATGATAAAATATAATCGGTGTAGAAACACTTACGTCTCATATTCCATTCCTTAGGGAATGGCATCTTCTCGGAAGGGATAAGGTCCGAGGTCCTAACTTGGACAAACCAACTCATCCATCGTCGGTCTTTGTCCTTGTCGATGCAGGCAAAAAATGCTTTGGCAGATCGACGATGCAGCTTTACTAAGCCCCCTCGAAAGAGATGATGGCTATATAATCTGATCAGATGATCGAGGTTGAAAGATATCCCCCCGACCATGTTCGAGAATTATCTAATCAAATAGGAAAATCTCCATAAAGAAGGATAAATTTGACTAAGCGTCACTCGATATTGACGGAAAAAATTGAGGATCACCGGGTATATCGGTGGAGAAGAAGAATCTATGGGATCTAAGGTAAAAAGGTACGTATATACGCTGAGGAATCCAGCTTTGTGTGTTCTTATGCTTTCTTCCGATGAAGGGATTTCCACATGCACCGCCTCCCCCCAGCGGCAATCTATATTTACTTTCTTCACATCGGTTACTACACTTATGTACCAAGACATGGGCTTGCATCGGCCCGGTGTCGAAGGAGGTTTATCAATTTTGAAATCGGAGGATGTCTCGAAGGGACCGGGAATACACTCCTCGATTCAGTGAGTAGCTTTTGATTTTCCCTTAGACGGTCGTGATGAAGAAGGGGCTTCTTCTTTCTGAGGGACCGTTATAGAAGTTTTTGCCATAGTTATAACATAGTTTTGAAGTAAGCCGATGAAGAAGTAAACACAGAAGAAGGATGAAGGCAGGAAACTGTTAGTGAAGATCTGAAGGTATTATAAAAGTTTAAAAGATAGGAAATTGAAGTATTTATAGGAATCGTTAGAGCATGTTGGAGGAATGGAATAGTCGAAAAATAGAGGTTTGTGAGCTTTTCGAGAACCGTGATGACAACGACCACTATACAACCCTTCTGTCGCATCATTTAATGATCTCACGTGGCTGACGTCATAATGGAGATATTGAAGAGGCACGAATTCAAGACCGTTTCTTGTTATTTCATTCTAAGAAACGCGGGGACTATCTGTATACGGCCAAAATCAGAGAGCCCGATTTTATTGCCACTGTAGCATTCCGCGCCCGACCTCGAAAAGCTCGAATCTTGACTCCGAGGGAGCATATCGAAGGTTCCCTGTGCTCGACCTTGGGGCAGTACAAATCGATGACCATCATGGAAAGGCGGAAAACTCCCAAGGACACGTGGTTAAAACTGACCAAGTCTGCAAGAATAGTACAAATCCGTACTAAGCCATTAAATAGCTATATCAATAATGTTTCTTTTGTAATAATTATATATGTACTATGTTGGGATCCCCCCCCCCCCTTTTATATAAAGGGGACCCTTGTCATTTTGTAACACACATGAATATTAAATACAACAAGAACATTATCTGCTCTTTTACCTAAACGTGCTCAACAATTGCTCTATAGATTTATTGCTTTCCATTTATTGTGTTCATTAATTGTTCTTCATTTATTGCTCATTATTTATCATAAAGGTCCATCCTCGAGGCCCCTAGTATTTCTGTATCTTCATCGATCACCCCTCACTCAGCGTTATAATTGAACCTCGGGGTCCTGTTCCGGCAAGCTCGAAGTCGGTCCTAGTAACAACCTTGTTTGCATATTTTATTTTCCTTACTTACACTTAGAATCTATTGCCTAACAACTAGTATTAAAATAAATCACGTATTTTTAGAACCAAAAAATCAAATTTAATTGTCATTACCATTTTCAAGGTGAACAAGGCGCATTATAGTTGAGGAGGTCGTGGGTGCGATGGGTAAGATGAGTCAGGGCAAAGAGACCAAACCATACGAGATTCAGTAGAGTTTTGGAGATATGCGGGTAGAGCAGGCTTGGAGTGGCTAATTGGGTTGTTTAATGTAATCTTCAAGACGAAGAGGAGGCCCGATGAGTGGCGGTGGAGTACAATGGTTCCAGTGTACAAGAACAAAGGTGATATCCATAATTGTAACAACTATAGAGGTATCAAGTTACTAAGTCATACCATGAAAGTTTGGGAGAGGGTGGTGGAAGGGAGGATAAGGAGGGTAGTGTATATATTGGAAAACCAGTTCGGGTTCATGCCGGACCGTTCTACTACGGAAG
Source organism: Nicotiana undulata (assembly GCA_005239495.1). NCBI lineage: Eukaryota > Viridiplantae > Streptophyta > Magnoliopsida > Solanales > Solanaceae > Nicotiana > Nicotiana undulata. Next base: position 81,195 of record ML292224.1, read on the forward strand.
CTATCCACCTTATCAGGAGGTTGGTGGAACAATATAGGGATAAGAAGAGGGATTTGCATTTGGTGTTTATTGACCTAGAGAAGGCGTATGACAAGGTCCCCGGGGACGTCCTTTGGAGGTGTCTGGAGGTGAAAGGTGTGCCGGTGGCTTACATTAGGGAGATAAAGGATATGTATGATTGAGCTATGACTCATGTTAGGACCGTGGGAGGTGACTCAGAGCCTTTTCCGGTGGTTATAGGGTTACACCAAGGATCTACGCTCAACCCGTTTTTATTTGCCCTGGCGATGGACGCACTAACAGACCTATCCAAGGAGAGGTTCTGTGGTGTATGTTGTTCGATGATGATATAGTTCTAATTGATGAGACGCGAGGTGGCGCTAATGGGAGACAGGAGGTATGGAGGCAGGCCCTGGATTCTAAAGGTTTCAAGTTGATTAGCACTAAGACGGAATATGTGGAATGTAAGTTCAACAACATCACGGGGGAAGCAGATGTGGAATTCAGTCTTCACTCACAGGTCATCCTCAAGAGAGAAAGTTTTAAAGTACTTAGGGTCAACTATCCAGGGATATGGGGAGATCGACGGGGATGCTACGCACTGTATTGGGGTGGGGTGGGGTGGATGAAATGGAGGTTAGCGTCTGGAGTCCTGTGTGACAAGAATGATCCACTGAAACTCGAAGGTAAGTTCTATAGAATGGTGGTTAGACCGTCCATGTTGTGTGGGGATGAGTGTTGGCCAGTCAGGAATTCACATATCTAGAAGATGAAAGTAGCAGAAATGAGGATGTTGAGTTGGATGTGTGGTCACACTAGGCTGGATAAGATTAGGAATGAAGATATTCGGGAGAGGGTGGGCGTGGCTCCAGTGGATGACAAGATGCGGGAAGTTCTCCCTAGATGGTTCGGACACATGCAGAGGAGAAGCCTAGATACCCCGGTTAGGAAGTGTGAGCGGTTGTCTTTGACAAGTACGAGAAGAGGTAGAAGGCCATAAGAAGTATTGGGTCGAGGTGATCAGACAAGACATGGCACGGCTCAAGATTTCTGAGGACATGGCTCTTCATAGGAAGGTGTGGAGGTCGAGCATTAGGGTTGTAGGTTAAACTGTAGTCGAGCGGTTTTTCTCTTTGTCTTGGTTTCCCTCTTTGTACCGACAAGTATGATAGTTTTTTGTCTAGAACTGCTAGCGATTTATGTTGTGTTGCACACTTTTGCAAAATATTTGTGTTACTACTTTTCTATTTATTTGATGTCTCTCACGTGTTTGATATTATTTTTTGGGTTTTTTGTCACAGATCTATTGTCTCTAAGCTGAGGGTTTTCCGGAAACAACCTCTCTACCCCAATTAGGGTAGAGGTAAGGTATGCGTAAACTTTACCCTCCCTAGACCCCACTGGTGTGATTTTACTGGGTTCTTGTTGTTGTGAGTGGCATTTCATTTTTCTTTGAGATTCCACTAGCCCGTTGACATTCATCACATCTTTTCACTAGCTCACTAGCATCCTTGTAGAGAGTGGGCCAATAGAAACCAAAACTTAGCACTTTGGCCGTCGTTCTTGCTCCACCATGATGACCACCATATGGCGAAGAATGACAAGCTCCAAGAATTTCACCTTTCTCTTCTTCCGGCACACATCTTCTAATCACCCCATCCGTACAAATCCGGAAAAGGTATGGTTCATACTAATAATAATCTTGACAATCCCGTTTAAGCTTTTTCCTTTGGTTTGAAGAGAACTTATCCGGGATAATTCCACACACAAGGAAATTTGCTAGATCCACGAACCATGTCACCTCTTTCATTGAAAAAGGCAAGAGTTGCTCATCGGGGAAGGAGTCATTGATTTCAAGGACATCATGCGGCCTCCCCTCCTCCTCCAAGCGAGACAGGTGGTCTATCACTTGGTTTTCACTCCCCTTTCTATCTTAGATGTCAATATCAAACTCTTGCAAAAAAAGCACCCATTTCATCAAACGAGATTTGGAATCTTTCTTGCTCATAAGAAAATGAAGTGCCGCATGATCCGTGTGGACAATGACCTTTTCACCCATCAAGTACGAGCGGGACTTCTCAATTGCAAGCAAAACGGCAAGGAGCTCTTTCTATGTAACAGTGTAGTTGACTTGGGCATTATCCATGATCTTTATAGCATAGTAGACCGAGTGTAAACTCTTGTTGATGTGTTGCCCCAAAACACCCTCAACCGCTACGTCACTTGAATCACACATGAGTTCAAAAGGGAAACTCCAATTTGGAGCGGTGATAATGGGAGTAGTTTTCAACTTGAAATTTAACAAGTCAAAATATCTCATGCAATTATCATCGAAGTTGAACTTAGCATCCTTGTCAAGAAGTTTTCACAACAGGTTCACTACCTTAGAGAAATCTTTGATGAAACGCCAGTAAAACCCCGTGTGACCTAAGAAACTCCGCACACCCTTCACTAAAGATGGAGGTGGAAGTTTAGAAATCACATCAATCTTTGCCTTGTCAACTTCAATTCCATTCTTTGAGATTTTGTGGCCAAGAACAATGCCTTCCTCGACCATGAAATGACATCTCTCCCAATTGAGCACAAAATTTGTTTCTTCACATCTTGCCAATACTTTTTCTAAATTTTCAAGACAATCATTAAAAGAATCTCTAGCCACCGAGAAGTCATACATGAAAACTTCAAGGTAGTCTTCCACCATGTCCATGAAGATAGCCATCATACACCTTTGAAAAGTCGTTGGTGCATTGCACAAACCAAATGGCATCCGCTGGAAGGTGAAAGTACCATAGGGACATGTAAAGGTTGTTTCTCTTGATACTCCGGAGAAATAAGGATTTGGTTGTAGCCCGAATACCCATCAAGAAAGCAACAGAAAGCACGATCGGCAAATCTATCAAGCATTTGATCTAAGAAAGGAAGTTGAAAATGATCGTTCCTTGTGACTTTGTTGAGCTTGCGATAGTCCATGCACACTCTCCAGCAGGTCACTGTTCTTGTAGGAATCAACTCATTCTTGTCATTGGTGACCACTGTCATGCCACCTTCTTCAGGACACACATTGAACCGGAGAAGTCCACGAACTATTGCAGATAGGGTAGACAACCCCGTCATCCAACCACTTGATAATCTCCTTTTTGAAAACTTCTTGCATAGCCTCATTGAGTCGCTTTTGATTTTCAATAGATAGTTTAGTGCCTTCCTCCAAGTTGATATTATGCATGCAAAATGCGGGGCTTATCTCCCAAATATCCGGCAATGTCCACCCAATAGCCTTCTTCTTATTTCGTAGCACCGGAATGTAGAATCTACCTGCTCGTTAGTCAAACAAGAGGAAAGAATAACCAGTAAAGTAGAACAATGTCCAAGAAACTCATACGGAAGATGTGGAGGCAATGTCTTCAACTCCAAGGTAGGAATATCTTCAATAGAAGGATTTAGGAGTTGTCCTATTTTCAAGATCCAATGATAGTTTCTTTGGTGCTTAATTGTACGACCCCATCCTTGCAAAGATTTCACACATTCCATGAAGTCATCCATCTCGTCATCATCAAAGTTAAGAAAGACGACCTCCAACATATCACCAACATTGATTGTGCTACTTGTATAATCAACAATAACATCGGTCACCAAGTCCACAAAAGAGCACACCTCTTTGCTATTTGGTTGCCATATGGACTTGCACACATGAAAAACCACTTGTTCATCACCCACTCGGAAGGTGAGTTCTCCGTCTTCAACATCACAAAAAGCCTTCCCCGTAGCAAGGAAAGGTCTTCCAAGAAAAAATGGGAACCTCATAATTAACTTCACAGTCTTGAATAACAAATTCCACCGGAAGAATGAAGTTATCAACAAGAACCAAGAAATCCTCAATCACTCCCAAAGGTCTCTTCATAGTATAATCGGCCATTTGCAATCTCATAGAGGTGGGTCTTGGTTGCCCAATTCCCAATATCTTGAAAACCGAATAGGGCATTGATACTTGCCCCAAGATCAAAGAGATTTAGCAAACTCAGCACTTCCAATTGTACAAGGAATCGTGAAAGCACCGGGATCCTCACACTTAGGAGCCATTGATTGCACAATTGCACGTGGAAAGCACCGGGATCCTCCAACTTAGGAGCCATTGATTGCACAATTGCACTCACTTGATGGGTGACTTGGATAGTTTAAAACTTCATTGACCGCTTCTTCGTAAACTTTGCATAATCGGGCATTTGTTCCAAAGCTTCAACTAATGGCACATTGATTACGAGACCCATCATCATTTGAATGAACTTTTGAATTAATTCTCGCCATTTTGTTTGGCAAGTCTGTGAGGGTACGGAGGTGGAGGCTTTGACAATGGTGCCTTAGCCTTTTGCACTATTAGCTCTGGTATGTCAATAACGATATCCCTAGACGGTTTCACCTCCTCTTGAGTCTCTTACACACTATCATCAATATCAATCTAAACTTCATCATTTGATTGCACCACATTGTTCGGTACCTCTTCTTCTTGTACCACTTGCTCATCATCCACAAGTTGCTTTTGACTTGAGGTGGGTTCATTCCCACCTCTTCCATTTCTTGTAGTAACGTTCATGGCATGCCCCGTGTTGTTTTCGCCCTTTGGATTTACCACTGTTTCACTTGGTAGTGCCCCCTTAGGATGAGAATTTTGAGCTTGAGAGATTTTCCCCAATTGAACTTCTAAGTTACGGATCGATGTGTTGTGTGAGGCAAGTTGGGTATCCGAATCGACATTTTTCCATCATTTTCTTGAACATGTTCTCAATACGCCCCATCTCATTGTTTGAAGAACTTGGACCATGGGAAGGATAAGGAGGCGGGTTGCTCGGTTGTTGATACATCGGGGGTCTTTGAAAACCCAACCCCCAATTACCTTGATTATTGTTCCATTTGCCTTGATTTTTACCCCCCCCCCCACCCCCACTCCCCCCTTCCTTTTCCGC
>ML292224.1:86170-97978 GCA_005239495.1 Nicotiana undulata
AATTTCCTTTATTATTGCCACTCCAATTTTCTTTATTGTTGTTGTTATGCCAATTCCCTTTATTGTTTCCACCACTCCAATTTCCTCGGTTGTTAGAATTCTAATTGCCTTGATTGTTTTGAGTTCGGCATTGTTGTTGGTTTAGGCCTTGGATGTTTTTTCGTTGCCCTTGAATGTTGTTCACGGACTGCACCCCCTCTTCTTGTTCATTGTAAGAATCTTCTTGATCAAAACCACTATCCTCTTGCACATAATTCTCCACTCAATGTTGCACTTGTGGGCCCTTGGTATTTATTTTGTTCACCATCATGTTCACTCCCTCCATGGCATTAACTTGCTTAGGATTTTGCACTTGTTGAAGTTGAGCCTTCACTAATTGATTCATGGTGGTAGTCAATTCGACAATGGCTTGCCCATGGTCATGCAACTCTTTGTGAGGTGGATCACGTTGGCATCACCTTGTGGGGCATTAGCCCGGTATTGCCACGCCCATGATGTTTCCTCCATTTCATTTAAAATATCACACGCCTCCATATAAGGCGTATTATGAAGTTCCCACCGGCAAGTTGATTCACTACACATTGGTTGGTTGTGTTGATCCCACCATAGAAAGTTTGTTGAATCATATTCTCCGCCATATCGTTGTTGGGACATTCCTTAACCATTGTTCTATAGCGTTCCCATATCTCGTGTAGTGGTTTATTTGGCTCTTGCTTGAATGCCAAAATCTCATCCTGAAGTGTAGCCATATGCCCCGGAGAGAAGAAATTAGAAATAAACTATAACGCCAACTCATCCTAAGTGTGAATGTAATGGTTCGGCAAACGTTCCAACCAATCTATAGCTTTCCCCCGTAGAGAGAAAGGAAAAAGTCTTAGCCTCAATGCATCCTCGGAGACATTTGTTTGTTAGCTCCCCCAACAAGTGTCCACAAACCCTTCAATTGTTTGTATGCATTTTGACTTGGAGCACCGGTGAAGAAACCTCGTTTCTCTAGCAAAGTGAGCATCACATTGGTGATTTGAAAGTTGCCCGCCCTAATACGGGGAGGGACTATTGCACTAGCATATCCTTCATTGGGTAACCTCGGTATGGAGTCGCTCGTGGTGGAGGTGGGGGGTGAAACGCGGACATTGTCATGAGGCACTCGGCCTCTTCTATTTTCTTGAGGTTCAAGAAGAACCTCATCAACTTGCTCATCATCAACGTACACATCCCCCAAAGAAACATTTCTGAACTCATTGTTTTCCATGTACCTACGATTTCTCAAACAAGTTAGTAACACAGAATGAAAACAAGATATTCCAAAAACACACCCAAATATATAGCTAACACTGTTTTTAACTCCGCGGCAATGGCGCCAAAAATTGATCACGTCCAAAACATACCTCAAAAGAGATATGAAATGGCCGTATGCAATAATAGAAACCTAACTAAGAGTCGGGGTCGAATCCACAGAGAGCTAAGAGGGGAGACTAAGTAAAAAGGCATGAATTAATATTTGCAACCATTAATTCTACAATTAAAGCATGGAATAAGCTAAATAATCAAACTCAATCATAAACAAGAACTAAATAGATACCCATAAGGTTACACACTAGGGTTGGGTCACAACCCTAGTAAAAGTCTAGCTACTCATATTGGGTTTGAAGAAAATAAGGAAGAAAAACTAATTAAACTCATAATGGAAGCCTAAAATGATTAAATCAAATGTATATACACTCAAGTAATGTAAAACGTCCTAAAGTAGTAATGAAAAATGGCTACAGCAACTTCTGAGGTTCAAACTTGCCCTAATTTTGTGAAACTCGTTTATTACACAAGGCTAAAAATCGCGGGAAAAAATGCCCCTCGTGAGGTTCTGCGACCGCAAAATTCCATGTGCGGCCCACAGATTTCTTCATCTAGCCGGAAGTGGAGTTCCGCGGCGGCACATTTCTGAACTGCGGCCGTGAGGCATTTTTCTACGGACGCATAATTTTGGACTGCGGCCGCAAGGTAGCTCTTCTGTTGTCCGTACAATTAGGAATGTGACCGCAAGACACTCTTCTATTGCCTGCAATTCTTAGATGCCCTAGACTTGGTCTTTTGCATGCTATCTGATCTTCGAGTCCTAGCCCAGCTTTGCGGTCGCACAATTCATGTGTAGTCCGCACTTTGTGCAAATGTCTGCTAATTCTTCCTCTTTGTTTGCGGCTGTAGATGGAATTCTGTGGTCCGCAATTTCTTCGGAGGCCGCAAATTTCCTTCTGTGGATCGCACATTTGTGCTTTTGCGGCCTTTATTACCTTATATTTTGCATTACTATTTTTTAGTCAGATTTCATCTCGGGAGAGCAACTTTCAGCATTCCTGCAATTCCGCATAATTTCATTAGCTTCGGAAACACAATTCAGTGCTTTTAGAATAATACAAAAGCCAAAAGGCGCTAATAAACAGTCAAAATCCCTACTTATCAGAAGGTTGGAAAGTTTGACTGGGAGTTGACTTTATTGATATAAGGGCCGAATTTAAATTTCGGAAGTCTGAATAGATCCATTATGTAATTTATGACTTACGTGCGAAATTTGAATTCAAACAAAGTTGTTTCAATATGAATCGACATTAGTTTTGAAATTCGAGTTCATAAGTTCGTTAGGCTTTAATCGATGCGTGATTCGCAGTTCTAGTGTTGTTCGATGTGAGTTGACATTTCGAGCATGTTTGTATGATGTGTTAGGACTTGTTGGTATGTTTTGTTAAGGTCCGGGGGGCCTCGGTTGTGATTCGGACCATGTTCGGCGTATTTCAGAACCTTTAGGATTGTTGAAGCTGCTGAATTTTCTGATATATGGTTTCCTTCATCGCATTCGGGAGAGAGGTCTTGTGTTCACGTAGGGTATCTAGGAGGAAGTTCAGGCTTTTGCTTCGCGTTCGCAAAGATGGATACGCGTTCGCGAAGGTGTAAGAAGTCGTTCACCGCATTCGCGTATGAGTGGTCGCGTTCGCATAAGCCTTGGCTTAGTGTGCATCGCGTTCGCGTGGGTGATCTCGCGTTCGCGAAGTGGAATTTGGCAGCGGAGAATTTTGTGCTTAGCGAACGTGAGGCACATTCCACGTTCGCCAAGAAGCATAACACCGAGGCAGAATTTACGTTTCAAAATCGAGGGTTTATCTCATTTTTCATATTTTTGACCTAGGGAGCTCGGTGTGAGGCGATATTTCGAGGGTTCTTCAAGGATATTGTTAGGGTATGTGATTCTAACCCCGATTGGACTATATTTCAAGAATATAATTCTATTTTCATTATCTAATTAGGGATTTGAGTTGGAAATTTGGGGGGAATGGCAAGAACTTTCTAGACTGAATTTTCGAGTTTTGAAAGGCGATTTGAGGTCGAATTTGAGTAAATCCTTGTATGGTTGGACTTGTTATCGAATGGGTGTTCAGATTTTGTAATTTTGGTCGGGTTCTGAGACGCGGGCCTCGGTTGACTTTTTGAGTTGACTTTTTATTTCTTTGCAAAGATCGTATTTTTATTATTCCTATATTTTTGTTATGAAGTTGTTTTGGCCAGATTAGAGTCGTTTGGAGTTGGATAACCGAGGAAAGGCCTACTAGTGGATTGAGTTAGCGTGATTTGAAGTAAGTGTCTTACTTAACCTTGTGTGGAGGAATTACCCTTAGGATTGGTGTTGTTTTGTGATAATTGTGATGTGTGAAAGCCGTGTACGCAAGGTAACGAGTGTGTACACGGCTAAATGTGGAAATTTATCAATTTTAGCTATGTAGATTCCTTTCATGCCTTAATTGAGTTATCTTAACATGTTATATTCATCATCATTAGTCTATTTTCACATGCTTAACTTGTCTTAATTGCTCAATATGTTTAGTTGAACTTCTTGTTTCCTTTATTCCATATTCCTTATTTAACCATTAAATTCCTCATTTGAAGTTGTTATTCTTGGAATATCTTGTTGTTGAAAGTGGCATTGAGCTATAAAGTCCGTGATTCACATTGAGGCAAAGAGTTAAGTTGTGAAATACTATTCTTGTAAAGTTATGCACTTCTGGTTGTTATTGTTGATATTCTTGTGCACATTGTGGTTGAGCCGTGGGCTACTTGTTGTAAAAATGTTGTTGTTGTTAGTTTCTTTGGGAAGTTGTGATATTGGGCACTTGAGGTGTGATTTGTGATACATTGTTATATTGATACACATGTGGTGGTATAAGATTTTTGGGTTGAAATGCATGTGGTGATATAAGGTGGGCTTGATACGCGTGGCTAGTAGGGGAACTACTGGAAGCCATGCGGTGTGATAAGGTGGGATAAAACGCGGGATGCTATCTTGGGCAAATGATTTTCAAAGAAATGAAAAGGCTCTCCCGTTGATATAAGGAAAGACTGTGATTTATTATTGTGATTTGAGACTACGAAGCAATACTTTGGTAGTAACTTTTTGTTGGTATAACTCTTTTACTTCATTTGTGCCTAGTTGCTTTGTTTCCTTGGCATAACATTCCTTGTTTTCTTCTGTGGTGCATTAATTGCTTGATTTCTGTGTAGTAAATTTTGGTACCTTCCTTACTTGTTTCATTTTTATTGTTATTATCAGTGCGCTGTTAAATTACTCGTTCTGCTTCTTATTCCAATAGGGCCTAAACCTGACCTCATCACTACTCTACCGAGTTTAGGCTTGATACTTAGTGGGTACCATTGTGGTGTACTCATGCTATGCTTTTGCACATATTTTTGTGTAGATCCAGGAACCTCATACCGGTCCAGGCATCAGTGAGTTGAGCTACTACTCGGAGACTTCAAGGTACACTTGCCAGCATTTGCAGGCCTCGGAGTCACCTTCTATCTATTTCTCTATTTTCCTTCTTTTATTAGATTCAGATTTAGAGGGCTGACTATGATACCATTGTAGAGCTTGTGACTTGATATCACCAGGTTTTTTAATATTTGAGAGTTTAATTGTTATTTTAGTAATATTCTGCATGTTGTTAGGCTTACCTATTCTTAGATACTAGGTGCCATAACGACATCCTACAGAGGGAAATTGGGGTCGTGACAGTCATCCACATACACTTCAATCTCCTTATGAATCATGTCGTGAAAAAGGGTCGGCATGGGCACTGGCGTTCTTGAGACCGAACGACATGACTGTATAGCAGTAAACTCCCCAAGGTGTGGTGAAGGTCGTCTTCTCTACATCCTCCTCGTGCATCAATATTTGGTGATACCCATCAAAACAATCCACAAACGACTGTAGTTCATTCTTCGTGTAATAGTCGATGAGGATGTGGATATTTGGCAGAGGGAGATATCCTTTGGACTAGCTTTGTTAAGATCTCGGTAATCCATGCATATTCTGGTCTTTCCAGCTTTCTGCGTACTGGGACGATATTTGCCAACCAATTGGGATAATTGGTGACCCTTACCTCATTCGCCTCTATTTTCTTGGTCACTTCTTCCTTTATCCTCAGACTTAAATCAGGTTTGAATTTCCTAGGCTTCTGCATGACCATCGGTGTAATAGGATCGGTGGGCAGTCTATGCGAGACAATATTGGTGCTTAATCCCAGCATATCATCTCCCTTAAAGACATCTTGGAACTATATGGTGACTACATTCCCAGGTTTTGTTTAGTCTTTTCAATTTTCATAGTTTGCATGATTTCCAATGCATGAAAAATAATTTCATATAGCCTTTCAACGAGCAGAACAACATACTCCAAATAAGCGGATTGACCCCACTCGCCATGAACCACGATCTCCTGACATCCCCACTCAATTTTCCTGCATTGGTGTAAAGTGGATGGGACGGCCCCTGCCTTATATATCCAGGGCCTTCCTAGAAGTAAGTTGTAGGAAGAAGAGATGTCCATTACTCGAAACAATATGGGGAATTTGACCGGCCCGATCTGCAACGCCAAATAAATTTCTCCAATAACATCCTTATGCAAACTGTAAAAGACCCTCACCCTCATGTGTCTTTCCTTTACCTCCCGTAAATGAATTCTTAACTCTCGTAGGGTGGAGAGCGGACAAATGTTGACTCCTGACCCTCTGTCGACCAACACTAGGGACACCAGTTTGTCCCCATATTTGACAGTGATATGAAGAGCTTTGTTGTGACTTTCGCCCTCGACAAGAAGTTTGTCTCTTATGAAAGTGATCATATTCGCTTCGACCATTTACCTAGTTGTTGCGGCCACCGCCTCACTGATTGTGTTACTTTGTACACTTACCACACTTAATACTTTTAATAGGGTATCCTTATGGCTATCGAAACTCATTAACAAGTCTATGACTGATAGCTGTGCTGAAGTTTTCTTCAGCTGCTCCTCCATAGAATACTCTTTGTTTGACATTTTCTTCCAATACTCGGCGTCTTCTGGGTCTGTTATGTTCCTCCTTTGAATTTTCTCTCTTCCCAGGGTCACTCGCTTGACATCTTCAGGAGCACAACATCTCCTATACCTAGTCATACCATGGGCTACAACAGAGTCTACCATTTTGGCCTTCCCCTTTTGCTGGTACGTTTATGGGACGATTTTGTATTCCTGACTCTCTTCGTCTCTTGTAGCAATGAAAAGTTGTGACTAATAGGTATGGATAGTCACTATAGGCCTCGCTTGTATTGTAATCATTGGAGCCCTTTGAGGAGGGATCCTGGCGGCTTATGCATTTCCTATAATGACAATTGTTCCCTTTAGGTCGTACTTTTCATCCAATGTGATCATGTTAACTCCCTGGTTTCAGTGATTTGGTAGTGCATTGCGATTCACATTGGGCAACACCGGAGTGAATTGGATGGCTTTTCTCTTTATCCGTGTTTCAATCTCATTTTCAGCTTAAAACAATGTTCAGTATCATGTCTAGGTACATTGGAAAGGTACACACACCTTTTTGTTGCATCAAAATACTTGGAGAGGTATTCAGGAACCCTTCCTTCAACTGGATGTATTAATTCTGCTCTTCTCAATCTCTCGAACAATTGGGCCAGAGGCTCAACAATCAAGGTATAACTTCTAGGGCCCATCTATTCAAAGTTGGTATGAGGGTGTGGTGCATAAGCAGGTTAGTTTTGGTGAGTAATAGTTTAGAACAGAGCAAATGGTCGTTGTGGGTTTGGGTTGTGTTTGGCTCGTGAAGGGTTGTATTGTGGTTGAGGGTGATAATATGGCTGGGTGTTATAGACTGGAGCGTAAGTAGGTGGTGGTGAATGAGTTTTTAAGAAATAGGAAGTGTTTCCGTGATGTGGGTTGGGTTGATAGTAAGGGACGACTGTTGAGATCTCATCTTTCTTCTTCTTTTCGCTACCGATCAACCCTGATTGGATGGCCTTGCTGACCGCTTACAGTGCTTCCTTGGATTGTACTTTACCAGATTTTATACCTTCTTCTAAGAAATCTCCCATATTGACCAACTCGGGGAAATTCTTTCCTATCATTCCCATCATCTTTTCGAAGTATATCCTTTCTTGGGCTCTAATGAAATTCTTGGTTAATTCAACGTCGTCCAGTGGAGGTTGGGCCCTGGCGGCCTTTGACCTCCACCAACGTGCATATTCTTGAAATGACTCGGATGTTCTTTTTGCAGGTTCACCAGTGCGAACCGGTCGAGAGTGATCTCTGTGTTTAATCGAAAGCGATTCATGAAGTCCTCCGCCATATCTTGCCAAGTTATCCAATTTCGTGGATCCTGTCGAGTATACTAGGTGAGTGCTTCTCCCATCAGGCTCCTTATAAATAACTGCATCCTTATCTTCTCATTCCTCCCCACTCCGACAATCTTGTTACAATATGCCCTCAAATATGCGTAGGGATCACCCTCCCCATCGAAGATATCAAATATTGGAGGTTTATACCCTGCTAACATATCCACATCCGTATGAATACACAGATCTTCATAGTCTAAACTTTCACTTCCTCGGGCAACTTGGAGGTTCTTTATTTTCTTTCTCAAGATTTGCAGTTGCTCAAATACTGACTCTTCTTCCTTGCGCATGACTTCCCTTTCCATCTCGGCACATTGATCAATCTCATAAGGCAACCTGACCGTGACAGGTGTTGTAATGATAAGTTCAAAATGACATATACAAGGAAGACATACCGCTCATGGGCGGCGGCATGTGCCACGGGTTTGTGCTGGTTAGTGGTAAAAGTAACTCATCATGAGGAGGGGTGTGAGTTGCATTGGTGGTGATAGGCGGGTTTTGTGGTGCCTGAACGTACTGTGGTACGTAGGGAGTGTGTATAAGAGGATTTGGTGGATTTGCGGGGGGTTATTGGGGGTATGAATTGAGTGGTAGGAGCTGAAGTTGGGTTGTTGTTGTTTTGGTGTGATATGGAAGGAAATAGGTAAGGGATTGAATCCAAAGAAGAGAATCGAGGTGGTTGAGGAAGCGTTGTCACATCCAGGTGCGCTAGTTCCCTGATATGTTGTCCTTCCTCCCTTAGAGTCTTTATTTCCCTGGCCATCCTAGCCAAGTGTTCATCATTCCTGGTTTCATCCTTTTCCCCTGATCGTCCCGGGTTGTCGGCTATGACCAGAGCATGTTCAATCGGGTTTTCTATAGTTGACATCTTTCCCTTTGATCTTAGATTGTACGGTGGTTCCTTTAGTTTATGTTGACACAAATAAATTTTCTTTTGTCTTCTCGGGGTTAATAATAAAGCAAAAGAAAAATAAGTGGAAAGAAAAAAGAAAAAAGTAACAAGATTTAGTTGCTTCATTTATACGAGGAGGAAATCATAAAAAGCAATTAATTCGTGCATTAAGGATAACGTGTTTCCTAGAATTCGTGGGGAGCTCTCATAGATGGAGGTAGGCCTAAATCGTAGATATTTGACAAGTATTTAGACTTGACACAGCTACATCCGAAACAATTTTGTTTTCATTAATAATTTGGACTGATATAAGTGGGAACAAAGATTACATCACTGTTTCACAGAACTGCATGGGCTTGGACAACTTGCCCTTTTGGAAAGTGAAAGAGAAAACTAGGGATAAGGGTACAAAGTGGGAAATAAAGGTAAATCAACCAACTCTACCAACCATACCTTGAATCGTTTCCCATCTCATCCTCTTCTTCGATACCTCTTCCAAATCCTCTTTCGGGCCTTCTTCAAACTCCTCTTCGTCATCATTGAACTCTGACTCCTCCTCATCCGGATATTTTTCTGGCTGTGTGTTGTACTCTATTTGGATGCACTCCACTACCCGGTCATGATCTTCAGCTGGTGGCAACATATGATCGATGGATCCTTGGACCACTTGACGGTGGATCGAAGTAGTCACAAGGTAATGTGGCAGGATCTCATGGTAAATCTGTAAAGCAAATACTACATTCTCTAACCAGGCTATACCCTCTCTGCTTGGCCGGGCCATCTCTTCTTCCTCGTTGATCCAATCATAATACTCAGGAGTGCACCACGAGTTTTGACCCATCGACATTGTGACCGGGTCGTTCCAAACTTCTTGGAGCCTTCTTATCCTGGGAATTAGAAGTTATCCATTATACTCGTCCTCGTATAATTTTTTCCTTGTCCATAGAGGCACATCTTGGACCTTCCTGAACTGTTTGAGGACCCGCAGGGGTGAATAAGGTTGAATACCTTCAAGTTCGATCAGCTCAATGAAGTATTTCTGAGGAGTCCTTAAGATTTCTCTTCCACCTAACCATGATAGCTTTAAAATGATCCATTCTCCACTCAGATTGGTCAGCATCTTCCTCCACTCTTCTTGCCCATGTGGGGAGACCCAGTGTCTCATTCTTTCATTGTGGTTTCAGATCATGTTGTTGACGCCCACAAAGTAGTCAATGGTGGCCTCTCGCTGGAAGAAATGTTCAGTAGCCCAGTTCTAAAGTAGCAAGTTACAATTGTTAAATAAATAAGCTCGTGCACATGTAGACAAAGCCCTCAGCATCTTAGCTAACACCATCGGCACCAAAGTAGCTTAAAAATTGCCGCGGAAGGTCACCAGAACCACAGGTAATAGGTTGATGTTGATCCAACCCCTTCTCTGCGGGACAGCCAATAGTCCAAATAGTGACATTGAGAAAGTGATATGCATGAGACTCTTCCGTGTCTCTTGGTCACATTGAAACTCTCCTGAATACCACTCGTAGCTTCACGGTACCCAAATCTATCGAACAGATGGTCGAGGCTAACCCATAAATCCTCGATACTTCTGAGCTCCTACTAATGGGCACTCCTAAAGCATCCAAGAACCGGTAATCAGGCATAATAACTGGCAATATCGGTTTCCTTCCATTGAACATCAGCTCCGTGAAACTCATGACTTCCTCCAGTGTCGGAACTAACTCACAGTCGGCAAATTTGAACACCACCTTAGCCGGGTCCCAAAGTTCTATCAATAGGAGAGTGAGTACCATTTCTGCTTAGATGTTCACCAAAGATATTAGTTCCCCCAGGTGCGTTCGAACCTTATCTCCATGTTCCCGGCAAATATTCTTCCACCACTGCTTCAATTTATGTGGCACTCCCATTACAGAGTTAATCTTAGGGATATTTTGGTTGATTTCAATTTTCTGAGGTGGGTAGATTAAATATATTTGGTAAGTGTTTGTTTCAGATCTTTAAGTGTCTTGTCGGTTTGTTTGTCTTTCCACAAAAGATATATCGTTGGGTGCATAACCCGGTGACACTAAGGTGGATTTCCTAATTGTGCGTCGATGTTAAGGACCGACTTATCTAAGGTTTATGCAATATGACCTATTTTTTCTAGAGAAGAGTGTTTCGTACTTTTGAGTTGGACTGAAGGCTGCGAGAAGTTATATCAGTTGACCTGACAAAGCCATTCTCTAAAACTAGAGAGTTTTGAAAAGAAGGTTCGGAGGGGTGTAAAAGACAACCCTCGCATTCCATTGTGTATGATAGTATATGACCAAGACTAGATAGGAAGAAATGTGATGACAATGTATATGAAGCAAGAACAGACAAGATCATAGCAGCAATAAGCATGATATTAAGCATGAAGAGCAAATAAAGCAAGTAAGCACGTAATTGCAATTTTATCAGCAATTAAGGCAATGCACAAATAAATGTTGATGCCGATTAGTCTAAATCTGCTAAGGGCAAAACCTAAGTGTGATTTCCCAGCTGAGTGGCCATGTTGTTGCACCCTATTTTTCACTAGTCAAAACAAGATTAAACTTGTGGTTCCTCTATTGTTGATAAAAGAGAGTCGCCACCTAATATTTAAAGGTATACTAGGGTACCTATTTAATTACTAAGTATTATTCTTTATTAGTCTACTAACCGGTGAGATTATGGGTAAGGGTTCTTGTTCTTCTAAGGGGAAGATGTTAGGCAACCATTAAAATCTACCTAAGGTATCTCCATTGGACTTAGACTAGGGTTGGAATTAATTATTTATACTATGCCTTAATTAGTGTTCTAAAGATATGGTTTACCTTATATTAGAACATAATTCTTATAAAGGGTAGGTGTAATTTAAAGGGGGTATGAATTATAGAGGAACATATCGTTAGTTTATATATACTTTAAAAACTTTTGAAAAGATATATAAGATGTTCTTATTTGAGAAAGTACGTGAAAAGGAAAAATTAAATTATACACTTGCTCCTAAAGCATGAGTAGGCCTACATCTACCTTAATCGTTTAACCTTGAAGAAAAACAATGTTTTTGAAAATCCTTTAGAGTGGGAGCACTTCCTATTTTGAGATAATTTGATTCTCTTTTTGAAGATAAGCTTATGATTCAAATCTGATTTTTCTTTTTGAAAGTGGGGCTGATGTTTTTCTATGTTCTGGGGATGGGGGGGGGGGGGGGG
>ML292224.1:98021-195895 GCA_005239495.1 Nicotiana undulata
TTTTTTTTTTTTTTTTTGGGGGGGGGGGGGGGGGGGGGGGCTTCAAAATCTTTTAAGAAAAGTAGGTGAGCGAAAATATAGTATGATATAAACAAATTGTAATTAGCGAATGGGAGACTAGTTACTAACTAATTCTTTTAGTCCTATATTATGTAGAGCTTGACTAAGTTTTATATGAAATTAAGGTATAAAGTAATGCACGTAATTAAATATATAAGTGTTGTATATATGTAAGATAGAACAATGACAAAAGATGTACAAAAATGCAACAAGGCAGTGGACTAAACTAGCGAAGCAGTAAACAATAATAAAGAGGTTAAAGGAGAGAATTTGACTATAAAATTTGGCCTCAAAGAGGCAGGCCCAGCAGTAAAGGGACGGCGATAGCTGACTTCAAACTCTCCAGAAAAATGCAGCAAGGCTGAATTTGGGTCGGAGTTCCTCAAGAACTCAGCAGTGCCAAACAAATGTACATGTTTAAAAAAAAAAGGCATTAGATACATATTCTATATGTTCAGCCATACATCAGACATATAAGCACATGATCGAATAAAAAATGTAACAAACTATCAATACTCAAATACAATGAGAAATTTATACTAATGTGGTGGTTATATATGGCAAATGATTTACATTGAAAACCTTTCATTGTCATTAAACACTAAATTCCTAAAGAACAAGAAGTATCAATGAATTAAGGGCTAAGGAGAGAATTCTACTCAAAGGTCGGTTCCCCCTTTGAATCCCTTGACACTTCAAATTTCCCAAGGGTCTCAAGGCCCAGGGCAATTCTTGTGCCAGGGAGAGCAGCCCAACCTATAGTTAAACTCCACTCCTAAATACCCTTAACCACTAACGACTCATTTTTCCCTATGGGTTTAGGTTCCAATGAGGCCCTTTCAATGTAAACTAAATACTATAATATTCCCTACCTCAGAGGTATACTTTCTCTCTTAACAGAATAACATAAGGATACAAAAAAACTTCATTCTATAACTACATTTCTAATATCACATGAATAATACACATATTAAGCAAGTCTAAATGTCAGATTTCAAACACATATGGGGGACGGGGAAGGCAGAGACATTATAACATTACTGTTAAAAATATATACACTTAGGATCACAGTGAAAGAATAAGTAAAGAACACACAACTCAAATACGCAGCAACCTAGAAATGGATACTTCTGCCTTGGCAGACTAATTATGGGTTGATTAGCTTAGGTCTTGCCACTAGCATATGCACATATTAATAACACTACTTAGAACTTTTTAAAGGTATTAGAAAAGGTTTAGACAAGCCGTTACAACTAGCAACTTTTACGGATGTTATTAGAGATATCAGAAACATGATCAATACTCTTAATATGACTGCATATTCACAGATTTAAACATGGAATTCCTAAGGTGCTCAACAGGATCACATTTTTTCACAACAGTATTAACCTTAAGTAAACTAATATGTCAAGTCTGTATCAATAAAGAGCTTCTCATAGAATTAGAAGATCAGATTCAGTTCAGATTAGTAGAAGGAGAGGACTGAGTACAATTTCAAAACAAAGCATGGAATCATGAAGCCAAATAGGGGAACACACGACATTTAAAAGTCAACTACACTTTGTGATCTTACAAAGGCAAGTAAAGCTTTACAAAATCAGCAATAACGTGAGGAATTAAAGACAAGTAAAGTGTTGTGCCCAAACAGGTTTAAGCTTTAGCTATCAGACCGAAATTTACATTTGAACATAAGGTAGTTATAGTCAATCTTGAAAGTATTCATGACTATATTTTTTTTATAAAATACACCTTGATGGTGGCAAAATATACATGTCGAAGAGTTATTAAGGTTCACAAGAGTTTACATTAATAAGAATGTTATATATAGATGCAATCAACAGTAAGATGTGAGAATAGAACTATCATATTTATAATCAGAAAGCTATTCTTAGAGTTAACAGACATTTATACAGAGAATGACAGCACTTAAACACTTATATTTCTCATGCTTAAGTTAAATGGTGAAAGGATATAAATGTCACGACCTATTTTAGGAGTCGTGATGGCGCCTGTCGTAGAACCAGGTCAGCCACCCATTTATTTATACACTAGGTCCAATTACCAGTGAAATACCATTTTTAATAAGTATGAAGATAATAACAATAAGAAATCTGAAGTGGGAACAATTTATGAAAACAAAACTCAAATCCTACAATCCCGGATCTAGTGTCACACAGTCATGAGCTGCTAATACATAATATAAATGAAAGAGAAATGATCAACATAGTCTGAAAAGTAAAGAATGACACATATAATAGGAAAGAGATGACAAGATCACGGTCGCCAGTTGCGACCTCGACAACTATGATGGAAACTGTCAGTTACTCAATGACTAGAGGCGAGTCCCGATGTACCTGGATCTGCACACAAGGTGCAGGGTATAACATGGGTACACCAACTCAGAAGTAACGAACCCAAACTATGGGTTGAGAGGTAGTGACGGACTAAACCTTCGATGTTTATGAACAACAGTATATAACTTGGACATGACAGTAAAATAGTAGAAAATAAGAAAGATGCACCAAATTATGTCTGTAACCTCTACATACCAGCATATGATCACAAAGAATCAGAAACGATATGTACACAATATCCCTATTCTCATAAGAAAGTCCACTCAGTACTAGAATTGGCCTTCAGGCCCAGGGAAGGTCCACCCCGGATTATGCATAAACCCAAGTGACGTAGTCACCGAGTACTGAGGAAAAGGCCAGTCCAGCCCCACAGAGAAAATCCATCTCCGGAACATATCACTCGGACAAGATCCATATCCAGGGACGATCTATCCCTCAATATATATCAATAACTTCGGGCAAGATCCACGCCTAGGGAAAATCCATCCCTCAATATATGTGCGCTCACTAGGGGTGTAAAGACTTCGGAGGGGCTCTAATAAGCCCAAGCGCTATATCAAGCCAACAAAGGCATGATTCAAAGATCGCTGCGGTGTGTAGTCCGATCTCATAACTGTCTCAATACCAGGCTCTAGGCCTCACTCAGCCAATACCTTCCAGTCTCACTCACAAGGCTCTCAGATATAAGAATCAACCCAAAAATACTGACAACATAAAATAAACTAACATTTACTGAGACTAAGGCATGAAACATATGCTATAATAGGACTGAGTACATGACAGAAGATAATCACAGATAGAGACAACAATGATTGACCATTCCGGTCTGAAAATATCGGCATGAAGCCTTAGCATTTATACTTAACATGATTTCTAATACGTTCAAGGTAATGCAACCTTCACAGTACAAGTATTAGCCTAAAACAACCATTAGGCAGTGCCATAGGATGAGCCGGGCCACAAATATTCGGTGTACGCCCGCATGCCCATCACTTGGCACGTGCGTCACCTTATTTAACATCAAATACCAGATAATTTGGGGTTTCGAACCCTCAAATCCAAGTTTGGAAACGTTACTTACCTCAAAACCAGCTAAAATACTACTCTGCAGTGCCCTTGCCTCTAAATTCGGCCTCCGAGTTCTCCAAATCTACCAACAATAAGATTTATACCATTATAATATGCCAAGGAATGAAACCCAATCGAAATTTATCAATTCTAAGCACAAAACCCGAAATTGGCAAAACTCGACCCCCAGGCCCGCGTCTCGGAACTCAGCAAACTTTATACCAAAATGTTCTTTATCATCTCACGAGTCCGTACATATAAAGAACTCAAAAATCGGAGTTCGTTTGACCCCTCAAATCATCCCTAAAAGGTCTCATAATCTCAAGCCCTAACTTTACCTTTTTCTACTGATTTTTGTAAATTAAACACCGTTAATTTGGTCCTTAATCACATATAATCGAGTTTTAGGGTCTAAAATCCTTACCTCAATGAAGAGAAATGGTTTCCTCTCTTCAAAATCGCCTCAAAAGCTTTCTTCCCGTTCAAAAATGGTGGAAAAGTGGGTTATGGTCGCGGAGGGTTTTAATATAAACTTCCCAGTTATTCCTTTAATGCTAACGCGGCCCCTTCCCACGTTCGCGAAGCACAAAATCTCTAGGCCTCAATTTTCCCTACGCGAACGCACTTGCCTGGTCGCGAACGCGATGCCTAGCCTAGTAAACCCTCCGCGAACGCGGTCAAGCACCCCGCGAACGCACAGCTTAACCAACCCAGGCCTATACGAACGCATGGGCTTTTACGCGAGCGCACAAGCCAAATGGACCTGGGTTCCTCAGCTGCCATATACTATTCGCGAACGCACTCCTCAGCCCGCGTTCGTGATGAACACCCTACTTAACCCTCCGCATTAACATCACTAGGACCGCGAACGCATAGAAGAATTTCCCCAGTTCCCCAGTTTCCCCAGTTTCCCCTATGCGAACGCGAGACCCCCTCCGCGAACGCATAGGGTAAAGTTCTTCTGTAGATACACCAACAAAACAGCCTAAGTTTCCAACAAAGAAATGATCCGTTAACCACCCGGAACTCACCCGAGGCCCCCGGGGCCTAAACCAAATACACCAACGCATCCTAATGATCATTCAAACTTAGTCGAGCCTTCGAAACATCGAAAACAACATCAAAACACCAAAATCACATCGAATTCAAGCCTAAGAACATTAAAATTTCTAAATTCCACCGACGATGCCGAAACTATCCAAAATATCGGATTGACCTCAAATTTTGCAGACATATCCAAAATGACATTACGAACCTGTTTCAACTATCGGAATCCCATTCTGACACTGATAACTTATTTTTCCACTGCCGACTAGAAATCGTCAAAAACTAACTTTCGCCAATTCAAGCCTAATTCTACACTGAACATCACAAAATTATTCCGAACACACTCCTAAGTGCCCAATCACCTAACGAAGCTATACGAACCATAAAATACGCATTCTGAGGTTGTTTACCAATAAGTCAACTCTCAGTTGACTTTTCTAACTATAAGGCTACTTTTAGAGACTAAGTGTCTCAATTCTTACTACAACCATTCCGAACCCGAACTAACCAACTCTAACACATCATGAACAGTATAACCAAGATATGACCAGGCAGAAACTGTATTAATCATGCATGTTCTACGTAATGACCGACCGGGTCATTACATTCTCCCCCTCTTAAACAAACGTTCATCCTCGAACGGGTCTAGAAACATACCTGGAGTCTTAAACAAGTGAGGATATCTGCTTCGCATCTCCCGCTTGATCCCCCAAGTAGCCTCCTCCACTGGCTGACCTCTCCACTGAACCTTCACTGAAGCTATATCCTTGGACCTCAACTTTCTGACCTCGCGAGCCAAAATAGCCACTGGCTCAACCTCATATGACATATCATCCTAGAGCTGAACTGTGCTGAAGTCCAAAACATGAGACGGGTCACCAACATACTGCCGAAGCATCGATACATGAAATACCGGATGAACACTCGATAGGCTGGGTGGCAAGGCAAGTCTATAAGCCACCTCTCCAATCTTCTAAAGCACCTCAAAAGGACCAATAAATCGGGGACTCAGTTTTCCCCTCTTCTCGAACCTCATAACACCCTTCATGGGTGACACCTTCAGCAGTACCTTGTCACCCTCCATGAAAGACACATCCCGAACCTTCCGGTCCGCATAACTCTTTTACCTAGACTGCGCCGTGTGAAGTTGCTCCTGAATCAACTTCACCCTCTCCAACACATCCTGAACCAAATCTGGGCCTAATAGCCTAGCCTCACCGAGCTCAAACCAACCAACCAGAGATATACACCTCCTACCATATAAAGCCTCATACGGGTCCATCTGAATACTGGACTGGTAGCTGTTATTATATGCAAACTTCGCTAGTGGCAAAAATTGATCCCATGAACCACCAAAATCAATCACGCATGAACGCAACATGTCTTCCAAGATCTGAATATTCCGCTCTGACTGCCCATCGGTCTGAGGATGAAATGCAGTGCTCAACTCTACCTGAGTACCCATACCCCTATGTACGACCCTCCAAAACTGAGATGTGAACTGAGTACCTCTGTCAGAAATGATAGAAATTGGAACCCCATGCAATCGGACAATCTCCCTGATGTAAATACCAGTTAACCGCTCTGAAGTATAAGTAGTACCAATAGGAATGAAGTGCGCGGACTTTGTAAGTCGATCCACAATGACCCAAATAGCATCAAAACCCTTCGAAGTCCGTGGGAGTCCAACTACAAAGTCCATAGTAATTAGCTCCAACTTCAACTCCGAAATATCTAACCTCTGAAGTAATCCACCTGGTCTTTGGTGCTCATACTTGTCCTGCTGGCAGTTGAGACACCGTGCTACATACTGAACAATGTCTCTCTTCATCTGCCTCCACCAATACTACTGTCTCAAATCTTGATACATCTTCGCGGCACCCGGATGAATGGAATACAGCGAGCTATGTGCCTCTGCTAAGATCAACTCTCGAAGACCATCCACATTGGGAAAAAAAACATGGCCCTACATCCTCATAACACTGTCATCACCAATAGTCACATCCGTGACATCCTCTTGATGGACCCTGTCCTGAAGAACCAATAAATGCGGGTCATCATACTGGCGAGCTCTAATCTGATCATAAAGAGAAGACCGGGAAGCCATGCTGGCTAATATCCGAGGAGGCTCTACCAAATCCAATATCACTAGCTGCCCTGCTAAGGCCTGAACATCACGTGCCAAGGGTCGCTCTGCTGCTGACAGATAGGCTAGACTCCCCAAACTCTCTGCTCGGAAACTCAGATCATCGGCCACTACATTGGCCTTCCCCTGATGATATAAAATGGTTAAATCATAATCCTTGAGAAGCTCCAACAATATCCTCTGGCGCAAATTCAAGCCTATCTGCCTCAGCAGATACTGCAAACTGCGATGGTCGGTAAAAATCTCACACCGTACCCCATACAAATAATGACGCTAAATCTTTAAGGCATGAACAATGGCAGCTAACTCAAGATCGTGCACTAGTAGTTCTTCTCGTGCACCTTCAACTTTCTAGACGCGTAGGCAATCACCCTACCATCCTGCATCAGTACCGCTCCCAAGCCAACTCTAGAAGCATCACAATAGACTGTGTAAGAACCCGAACCAGTAGGCAAGACCAATACCGTAGTTTTGGTCAATGCTGACTTGAGCTTCTGAAAGCTCTCCTCACACTCATCGGACCATATGAATGGAGCACCCTTCTCGGTCAATCTAGTCAAAGGTGAAGCAATAGAAGAGAATCCCTCCACAAATCGATGGTAATATCCCGCCAATCCAAGGAAACTCCAAATCTCTGTAGCTGAAGACGGTCTGGGCCAACTCTGCACCGCCTCAATCTTCTTCGGATCAACCTGAATACCCTCACTGGACACCACGTGCCCCAAGAAAGCTACTGAACTAAGCCAAAACTCACACTTGGAGAATTTTGCGTAAATCTTCTCCTCCTTCAACCTCTGCAACACAACCCTCAATTGCTGAGCATGCTCCTCTTGGATACGAGAATAAACCAGGATGTCATCAATGAACACAATGACGAATGAATCAAGGTAAGGCTGAAAAACGTTGTTCATCAAGTGCATGAACGCGGCTGGGGAATTGGTCAGCCCAAATGACATAACCAGAAACTCATAATGACCATATCTGGTCCTGAAAGTAGTCTTTGAAATATCAAAATCCCGAATCTTCAACTGGTGATACCCAGACCTCAAGTCAATCTTGGAGAACACCCTATCTCCCTGAAGTTGGTCAAACAAGTCATCAATACGGGGCAGGGGATACCGGTTCTTCATCGTAACCTTGTTCAGCTCCCTATAATCAATACACATGTGCATAGAACCATCTTTTTTATTCACGAACAGCATCGGTGCACCCCAAGGTGACACACTAGACCGAATGAACCCCATATCTAGGAGTTTCTGAAGCTGCTCTTTCAATTCTTTCAACTCTGATGAGGCCATGCGGTAAGGTGGGATAGAGATAGGCTGGGAGTCTGGCACCAAGTCAATACCAAAATCAATGTCCCTGTCAGGTGGCATGCCTGGAAAGTCTGCAGGGAATACGTCCGGGAACTCACGGACCACAAGAACAGAATCAATAGAAAGAGTCTCACTACTAACCTCCCTCACAAAAGCCAGATAAGACTCACACCCCTTCCCAATCATACGTCGAGCCTTCAGGTAGGAAATCACCCTACTAGGCACATGCTCCACCGAACCTCTCCACTCGATCCTCGGCAATCCGGGCATAGCTAAGGTCACGATTTTGGCGTGACATTCAAGAATAACATGTCATGGAGATATCAAATCCATGCCCAAATCACATCGAAGTCAACCATGCTAAGAAATAATAGATCTGTCCGGGTCTCCAGACCCCCAATAGATATAACACAGGACCGGTACACCCGGTCCACCACAACAGTATCACCCACCGGAGTCGACACATGAACATATGTAATCAAGGACTCACGGGGTATATCCAAGAAATGAGCAAAGTATGATAAAACATATGAATACGTGGAACCAGGATCAAATAATACCGAAGCATCTCGGTGGCAGACTGAGATAATACCTGTGATCACTACATCTAAAGCTATGGCATCTGGTCTGGACGGAAGTGCATAGAAGCGAGCCTGCCCCTCCACCTGATCGACCTCCCCCTCTAGGGCGACCTCTGACTGACTGGCCTCCACCCCTGGTTGCCCGAGCGGGTGGTGTAGAAATTGGTGCTGACGCTGGAAGCTGGCTTCTCTGCTGAAATGAACTACCAGAAAAGCGGGGACAATACCTCTTGATATCATCTGGATCCCCACACTCGAAGAAACCCCTCTCAGGAAAAGACAGTGGGGACTGAAGGGAACCCCTAGAACCAGAATCGCTGCTAGAAGAGCCATGTGCTGAAGAACCCTGAATCGATGGTGACCGAGATGAGCTATGGGCTGGGAGGGCGCTGAATGATAAATGGCCCGGATGAGAGCTACGGGGACCGTGTCCTGATAAAGCACCACTATAAACTGGACGAGCTGGCTGAGGAGGCCTGAAAGGGGGGCCTCTGTTATGCTGAGACTGACCTCCTGAGTGAACACCACCATAGCTACCAGACCCTGGAGGCCTCTTGGCCTCCCTATCCACACGCTCCTGGAGGCGCACTGACTCAATCTCCCTGGCTATGTCAACTACCTCCTCAAAAGAAGCGCCAGATACCCTCTCCCTGGTCAGAAAAATCCGAAGCTGGTAACTAAGACCATCAACAAACATCCTGATCCTCTCTGTGTCTATGGGAACTAGCCAGATGGCATGACGTGCCAACTCAGAGAAACTCATCTCATACTGCGTCACTGTCATGTCTCCTTGACGCAACTGCTCGAACTCTCTGCGCAACTCCTCTCTGCGGGACTGCTGTATATACTTCTTCAAAAAAAGAATAGAGAACTGGTGCCATGTAAGGGGAACTGCATCAGTGGGTTTACGCCTCCTATACGCCTCCCACCAAGCAAGTGCAGCTCCTGAAAACTGGAAGGTAGTAAATGGGACCCCACTAGCCTCTAATATCCCTGATGTGCGTAGTATCCTCTAACACTTGTCCAAGAAGGCCTGGGCATCCCCGCCCTCTGTACCGCTAAAAGTCAGAGGCTGGAGTTTGCTGAACCTCTCCAACCTACGCTGCTCATCATCAGCTAAATTTGGGACCACATAATCCTGTACCGGAGAAATCGGCTGCACTGGAGCTGCCCCAGGCGTCTGAAGTCCCTGGGTGACCTGCTTAGGAGTCCGAGCAGCTGGAGTCTGAATGCCTCCCCCGGCCTGAGACGTAGTGGCAGTAGTGGACATGGCAACGGCATGTGCCAGGCTGGTGCTCACCGTCATGATCTGGGCTAGGGTCTCTTGGAGACCCGGAATCTCAATGGGCACTACTGGTGCCTGAGCCTGCCCCGCTGGAATCTCAGCTGCGGGGACCTAATCCTGAGCAATGAGAGGGTCCACATGTGTTGCCCCGGCCGCTTTGCGGGCTGCACCCCTCCCTCTACCACGGCCTCGACCTCTGGCTGGTCCTGCTGTTGTCTGATCACCACTAATGGTAGCACAAGTCCTCACCATCTGTGAGAGAATGAAAACAATAAAAGTTTAGTTTCAGAATTCAACAGAGTCGCATGCCAGAATTCAACAATGTGGAATTTTCCTAAGGTTTCTGTAGCCTCTCGAAGATAAGTACAGATGTCTCCGTACCGATCCGCAAGACTCTACTAAACCTACTCATGACTGGTGAGACCTATTCAACCTAGTGCTCTGATACCAACTTGTAACGACCCATTTTCAGAGTTGTGATGGCGCTTGTCGTGGAACCAGGCCAGCCACCCATTTATTTCTACACTAGGTCCAATTACAAGTGAAATACCATTTTTAACAAGTCTGAAGATAATAAAAATAAGAAATCTGAAGTGGAAACAATTTATGAAAACAAAACTCAAATTCTACAATCCTGGATCCAGTGTCACACAGTCATGAGCTGCTAATACATAATATAAATGAAAGAGAAATGACCAACATAGTCTGAAAAGTAAAGAACAACATGTAGAATAGGAAAGAGATGACGAGATCATGATCGCCAGTTGCTACCTCGACAACTCTGATGGAAACTGTCAGCTACTCAATGACAAGAGCCGAGTCCCGATATACCTGGATCTGCACACAAGGTGTAGGGTATAATGTGAGTACACCAACTCAGAAGTAACGAACCCAAACTATGGGCTGAGAGGTAGTGACGGACTAAACCTCCGATGTTTATGAACAACAATATATAACTTGGACATGACAGTAATATAGCAAAAAATAAGAAAGATGCACCAAATTATGCATGTAACCTCTACATACCAGCATATGATCATAAAGAATCAGAAACGATATGTACACAATATCCTTACTCTCACAAGGAAGTCCACTCAGTACTAGAATTAGCCTTCAAGCCCAGGGAAGGTCCATCCCGGATTATGCATAAACCCAAGTGACATAGTCACCGAGTACTGAGGAAAAGGCCAGTCCAGCCCCACAAAGAAAATCCATCTCCGGAACTTATCACTCAGACAAGATCCATGTCCAGGGATGATCCATCCCTAAATATATATCAATAACTTCGGGCAAGATCCATGCCCAGGAAAAATCCATCCCTCGATATATGTGCGCACACTGGGGGTGTAAAGACTCCGGAGGAGCTCCTATAAGCCCAAGCGCTATATCAAGCCAATGAAGGCATGATTCAAGGATCATTGCGGTGTGTAGTCTGATCTGTTAACTGTCTTAATACCAGGCTCTAGGCCTCACTCGGTCAATACCTTCCAGTCTCACTCACAAGGCTCTCACATATAAGAATCAGCCTAAAAATACTGACATCATAAAAATAAACTAACATTTACTAAGACCGAGGCATGAAACATATGCTATAATAGGACTAAGTACATTAAAGCAGATAATCACTGATAGAGACAACAACGATTGACCATTCCGGTCTGAACCTATCGGCCGGAAGACTTAGCATTTATACTTAACATGATTTCTAATACGTTTAAGGTAATGCAACCTTCACAGTACAAGTATCAACCTAAAACAACCATTAGGCAATTCCATGGGATGAGCTGGGCCAAAAATATTCGGTGTACGCCCGCATGCCCGTCACTTGTCACGTGCGTCACCTTAATTAACATCAAATACCAGATAATTTTGTGTTTTGAACCCTCAGTTCCAAGCTTGGAAACGTTACTTACCTAAAAACCGGCTAAAATACAACTTCGCAGTGCCCTTGCCTCTAAATTCAGTCTCCGAATGCTCCAAATCTACCAACAATAAGATTTATACCATTATAATAGGCCAAGGAATGAAACTCAATCGAAATTTATCAATTCTAAGCACAAAAACCGAAATTAGCAAAACCCGACCCCCGGGCCCATGTCTCGGAACCCGACAAACTTTTTACCAAAATGTTCTTCATCATCTCACGAGTCCGTACATATAAAGAACTCAAAAATCAGAGTTCGTTTGACCCCTCAAATCATCCCTAAAAGGTCTCATAATCTCAAGCCCTAACTTCACCTTTTTCTACTGATTTTCATAAATTAAACACCGTTAATTTGGTGCTTAATCACATATAATCGAGTTTTAGGGTCCAAAATCCTTAACTCAATGAAGAACAATGGTTTACTCTCTTCAAAATCGCCTCAAAAGCTTTCTTCCCGTTCAAAAATGGTAGAAAAGTGGGTTATGGTCATGGAGGGTTTTAATATAAACTGCCCAATTGTTCCTTTAATGCGAACGCAGTCCCCTTCCCGCGTTCGTGAAGCACAAAATCTCCAAGCCTCAATTTTCCCTACGTGAACGCACTTGCCTGGTCGCGAACGCGATGCCTAGCCTGGTCAACCCTCCGCGAAAGCGGTCAAGCACCCCGCGAACGCACATCTTAACCAACCCAGGCCTATGCGAACGCATGAGCTTTTACGCGAGCTCACAGGCCAAATGGACCTAGATCCCTCAGCTGCCATATACTCTTCGCGAACACACTCCTCAGCCCGCGTTTGCGATGACCACCCTACTTAACCCTCCGCATTTGCATTACCAGGACCGCGAACACGTAGAAGAATTTCCCAGTTCCCTAGTTTCCCCTATGCGAACGCGAGACCCCCTCCACAAACGCATAGGGTAAAGTTCTTCTGCAGATACACCAGCAAAACAACCTAAGTTTCCAACAAAGAAATGATCCGTTAACCATCCGAAACTCACCCGAGGCCCCCGGGGCCTAAACCAAATACACCAACGCATCCTAAATGATCATTCAAACTTAGTGGAGCCTTTGAAACATCAAAAACAACATCAAAACACCAAAATCACATCGAATTCAAGCCTAAGAACTTTGAAATTTCTAAATTCCTCCGACGATGCCGAAACTATCCAAAACAACTCCGATTGACCTGAAATTTTGTAGACATATCCCAAATGACATTATGAACCTGTTCCAACTATCGGAATCCCATTCCGACCCCGATTGCCTATTTTCCACTACCGGCCAGAAATTGCCAAAAATTACCTTTCGCCAATTCAAGCCTAATTCTACATCGGACCTCACAAAATTGTTCAGAATACACTCCTAAGTCTCAAATCATCTAACAAAGCTATATGAACCCTAAAATCCGTATTCCGAGATCGTTTACCAATAAGTCAACTCTCAGTTGAGTTTTCTAACTATAAGGCTACTTTTAGAGATTAAGTGTCTCAATTGTTACTATAACCATTCCGAACCCGAACTAACCAACTCTAACACATCATGAAAAGTATAACCAAACTATGACCAGGCAGAAATAATAATAATAATGCATGTTCTACGTAACGACCGGCTAGGTCGTTACAATAAATTTATGAACTTACAGGTTTTTCAACAATAATCTCAACTATAGAGCAATAGAATGCCGGAAAGTGTAGGGATAGAGATCACAATAGAAATGCAAAGTATGAAGTCTAAGTAAACATGAGAAGTCATTAAGGCACATTACAACTTAATCAACACTGATCAAGGATACTTAGGAGCATAACAAATGATCACAAGTGAACAACACCTTATCATAGACTGAAAATAACATTTCCATACTAATGACAAATATTATAAACTAATACAGTTAATAGAAGGTAACAACATGTTCATGGTACTCAAGTAAAGCAATTAGAAGATAAGAAGGTGAATGTGTGCTGACCTTCTCTAGGGCAATAGACCAAATAAGGATTTGTTTAGCCATTAAGATCCACGAACTCAAAGACTTCAACCAATAAGTACCTCAGAGCAAAATCGGGATTTGAGTAAGAGCTTAGCCTTAGCCGAAGAAATTCTAAAACACTACTATATTGATTTTATGTCTTTTTGTTAGGTGTTCTTGGTGTGTTTTTCTTCAGTTGTTGGTGATAGTAGATGAGAACATTAAAGGCCTTATTTATAGTTCCATTAAGGCTCTAGGGTTTCACTAGTTCAGAAACATGAGTGGAAAGTGACGAATGGTAGAGGATGTAAGCAAAATCGGGGGAAAATCTAAGAAGACAGAGGAAAAATGATGAACAAGTTTATTTGAGTGAAGAAATGTCGTTGAAGGCAAAGAACCATCGGATAAGACCTCAATGTCCAGAGGTCGCTACGTTTGACCTCTGGACAAAGAATAACAGTCGTGATGATGAAGAAAATGACATGCATGCCATGGATTTAACAGCACACGAGAGAAAATTTGAGATTTAATATTACATCGTTGTGTCTGGGTTCAGATTTGGGTATTTGAATTTTGAGTGATGATAAAGGAAATAGCCAGCTGGATTCTCGGATTTCAGAAGGCAAAATGATGGTTTTAAGCTCGATTTATGGCTCATGAGAGAAATTAGATGATTTGAATATTTTTATTTTCGAGCTTAGGGTTTCAGGTTAGGGATTTTGAATCATAACGATGGAATAAGAATGTTCAGGCAGGATTCGTGGTGTAGCAGGGAAAGAAGGGATGATTTAGAGTAATTTCAAGGGACCTTGTATAAATTTGTGCAAGGTTTTTGGAGATTGTTGGCTGATGGAGATGAGAAAAGAGAGAGGAAAGGGAAAGAGATGTGGCAGGGGAGGTGAGAAATGATTAGGATTTGGGTAGGTTTAGGAGTCGTCTCTAGGTTTAATTTGGGAGATGGAACGAGAGTTGTTAGATCTGTTGATCAATGGCTCCAATTGTTTTGGTATTTAGGGATTTAAGAAATAATTCAATTGGAAAAATCAACGGTCGTTGGATCTCTTTGATCTAACGGTGGAGATTGAGTCTTATAAGACTAAAGAAAAAAAATAGAAAAATGAGGATTAAATGCGGACCATGAAAAATGGTCCAGACTCATTTGTGCTTTCTTTGTGAGTGGGAGATACGAGTGACGTGGAGTGATCTCATTGGTCCAGAAGAGATGACAGAGATTGCAAGGTGGAGAGAAGGGAATTGGGTCTGGGTCAGATTTGGTTTTGGGCTTGGTAATTAGGTTGAAATAAATTTAAAGAATAGCCACTCTATGTTTAATTAAGGAATTGCAACTATAACCCTTTAGCCTTTTACCCTTTTGAAATTAATTTAAATAAACTTGATTATTTTTAATAAAATGTAGTAAAATTATATTTTTTTAAATAATACTAATTATTGTAATTAATTATTTATAAAAATACTTTATTTTCTAAACTGTAACACTAATTTCAAAATATTAACATAGTAACCTAATTTACTAGAAATTAAGGAGTTAATTTGTCAAATTAATTATAAGGCATATGTGATATATATATATATAAAAAATATTTTAACAACCTTAAAATAGTAAGTATATTTGTAATTACATAATACTAATACTAAGTGATTAATTTCAAAACTAATACTCAATTAATTTGTAAAAATAGGTTTATATTACTAGAAAATACTTATTGTAAATTACTAAGTATAAATAAATTTATTTTAAAATGGAGGGTCAAAATTGGTTGTCAACATTAACCATTCTAGAAATGACATGCCATTTCTATAAATTCCATGGTAGTTGATGAATTAGAATCCAAACCGGGACCATGGACGTTTCTTTACTCGTTTGAAATCCGGTGTCCATTTCAAGATCTTCATAGGATCATATGCAATGTCAATAAATTCTTTGCAACGAATATGATTAAAGTTGACCTCATTAGCGAAATCAATGTACACATGCCTAAAATCAAAATAGGCAATTTTCATAGATCTGATTAAATGAAACTTGCTGATAAAAACTGTTCTAATTTCCTCCATAGTTGGTTTTCCTCTGTAAAACTTACCAATAATAGTAAATTTACACTCCTAAGTGTTGTGGATAATGGAATAAAATTTGAAGAACAACTAAAATTCTAACTCACCTCACATGTTCAAGAAGTTAGTTAAGTTACTTGAAAATCAGTTACAAAATTAGTTACACAGTTGCAGTTAGTAGCAGTGCCCTTGGAGCTGTTGTGGTTCTTAGATTATATATATATACACATTTATCTATACTCAGATATTACTCACTGGAGAAAACTCTCTTTAGTCTCACTCAATTATATTTTTGTTTCTCTCTCTCCCTTCTTTTCTTCTTCTTCTTCTTCTTCTTCTTTCTCTAACTGTTACATTCTTCAATCTTCATTCTTCTTGTTTTTATTAGCTTTAAATCTTACTGTGACAAGATGTATGGTTGAATTTCTACACAGTATCAGAGCATTAGAATCCAATTACTTTTGCAAAATCTACAATTCTTGAAATTTTCCAATTCTGTCACATTTGTTTCTTCAAAGTTTTGAAGAGTTCTGAGAATCTGCAATCTGGAAACCCATATCAAAGCAAGTGTTGCTGGTTAATTGTAATTCTGAATAATAGTTCAATATTTAAAACATAGCAATCAACAACTTAGAAAATCAGGGAACTACAACTGGAACCACACCACATGTGATTCAAGTTGATACAAATGGAACTCAGCCTACACCAGGAATCATACCAGTCATGGATCATAATCATCCATTGTATCTACATTCAACAGATGTAAGTGATATTTCCCTTATCTCTTTACAATTGATTGGAGAAGAAAATTACTCTATATGGAGCAAATATATGAGAATAGCTTTACTAGGAATAAACAAGTTGGGATTTGTTGATGGTTCTGGGAAGAAAGAAAACTTTAGGGAGGAATTTTGGTACCAGTGGGAAAGGTGTAATGCCAAGTCCAATCTTGGATAATGAATATTGTCTCTAGTAATCTGTTTGGAGGAATGGTGTATGCTGACAGTGTCACGAACCCAAAATCTTAGTCATGATGGCGCCTGTCGTGGAATCAGGCAAGCCACACATTTCGTTGAAGTAAAGTTTGTTTTTCAGAAAATTTATAAATTCATAAGCAACAATAACGATAATAATCCCTTTGAAAGTCTAATGTCACTAAAACACAGTTTAAAGCCCAATCCCAGATATAGTGTTACCAAGCCACGAGCTACTATAAATACAATGTCAAGATGTAAAGCCGACATAATAATGTCTAGAGAAGACGAAATACAATAGGAAGATAAATATGGAGAGAATCGAGGTTGCGATCTCCATCTGCTACCTCGAAGACTCCAAGGAACTCTGTCAGCAAAATCAACCACTGCTACCGGGCCTTGATGAACCTGGATCTGCACACAAGGTGCAGGGGGTAGCGTGAGTACACCAACTCAGAAGTAACGAACCCAAACTATGGGCTGAGAGGTAGTGACAGACTAAACCTCAACAATTACAATAACATCGTACAAAAATTAGACATGTTCACAATTTATCAGAAAATGAACTAAATATGCCAAGTATGACCAGTATACTCTACAAGCCCATATATATGAACCAGTGTGGAGATGCACACAGTGCTCACAACCCTCGCACAGAAGTCCACTCAGTACTGTATATGGCTCTCAGGCCCAAGGAAGGTCCATCCCGGAATGTACATGATCATCGGTGACCGTAGTCACTCAGTACTGAGGAAAAAGGCCAATCCAGCCCCACGGAGAAGATCCATCTTCGGAATACAGCACTCGGAGAAGATCCATGTCTAGGGACGATCCATCCACCACATAACATCAACTTCGGACAAAATCCATGTCCATGGAAGATCCATCCCTCAATATCAATGCGCTCACTGGGGGTGTAAAGACTCCGGAGGGGCTACTACTAGCCCAAGCGCTACATCAAGCCAACGAAGGCATGATCAGAGCATCGCTGCGGTGTGCAGTCCGATCTCATAACTGTCTCAATAACAGGCTCTCAGCCTCACTCAATCACTTCTCTCCAGTCTCGCTCATATGGCTCACATATGCATGAATTAGCCCGGAACAATGATAAATATATATACAAAATTACAATTATCCAGACTGAGGCATGAAATGATATGCTATAACAGGACAGAGTATATGAAATCAAATAAACACATAAAGAGACAGTAATATACGACCACTCGGGTTTCAGCATTTGCGACGTGAATCCTAGCATTTGACTTAGCGTGATTTCTACCATGTTCATATTAACCACATCAATAAAAGTGCAGATATAAATCTGTAATAGCTACTAGACGGCGTCGTGGGATGATCCAGGACACAATTCACTTGGTGCACGCTCGCACGCCCGTCACTTGGCATGTACGCCGCCTTAATTATAGTCATATATCATATAATTCGGGGTTTTGAACCCTCAAAACCAAGTTTGGAAACGTTACTTACCTCAAAACCGGCTAAAATCCTAGCCCGCGATGCCTTTGCCTCTAGACTCGGCCTCCGAGTGCTCCAAATATACCAAAAAATTAGGTTTATATCATTATCATATGCCAAGGATTGAAGCCCATTCAAAAATTATCAAAATTAATCAAAAATCCCGAAATTGACCAAACCCGTCCCCGAGCCCATGTCTCGGAATCCGATAAAAATTACATCACAATAATCCTTATCCTTCCACGAGTCTACCCATATAAAATACATAAAAATCCACCCAAAAATGACTCCTCAATTCCTCAATTCTAAACCATAAACCTTAAACCTAAAAAACGCTCTCTACGCCCGAACGCTCTCTTCTCTCTCCTCCATAGGAGATTTTGGGCGCCCGACCTTCAAGCTCCTTCAATGGCCGCTCAAGACACTAGCATTACCAACCTCTACAAACCCTAATCCAAACCCTGATACAACCAAAACCTATGCGAATTTATTAAACCCTACTGTCATAAATGCGCCCATGCAAAACCTAGGAAACTTTCCCGTTAAACCGGTAGAATTTCTGCATGGGAAGCCTGTTATCAAGTGGAAGAAGTAAGAATTTCAACAATCCATCGTACAACAAGGCTTTCGATTAGCTAATCTTGGTAAATTTTCGTATGGTAAGCATGTCACTAATGAATTGCGTAAGGTTATTCCTATTCAATGTGAGTTAAAGGGAGCATGCTCTATTGGTTTGATTAAGCATAGTTATGTGCTAATAAGATTGTCATTGCTAGAAGATTATGTTCATTTATTGTCTAAACCTACATTCTACCTCAAAGCTCAAGTGATATGTGGCAGATGAGGTGTACTAAGTGGAATCCATGGTGGACACTTAATGAAGAAACGCCTATAGCTATAGCATGGATTAGCTTCCCTGAACTGCCACCAAATTTCTTTGGTAAGGAGTGTGTTTTCTCCTTAGCTAGGGCAGTTGGGAATCCTCTTCATGTTGATCTTGATACTCATAATGGTACTAGGCCAAGCTGTGCCAAAGTAAAGGTGGAGGTTAATTTACTAGCTAAATTCCCTCATCGTATTAAGATTGTTGAAGAAGCTGATGAATCTGGGCTAGAAGAGTTCACGTGGATAAGGGTCAAGTATGATTATATGCCAAAATATTGCAAGACTTGCAAGAAAGAAGGTCATAGTGAGGCAGAATGTTGGGTAATTCATCCTGAATTACACAAGAGATTTGAAGAAGGTGCTGAGGAACAAAGAAAGGAGAAAAAAGTTATGGTTAGTTCTGATGCAATTGGGACTGCTACTAATTCAACAAAGGTTCTGACTAGTGGAAAGGTGGTTGGTAGGCCATCTACTAATCATGCCAAGCAAGAATGGATGCAAGCTATAAAAAACAAGTATCAACGAGACAAAAGGGGTTATATCATTGATAATACAAAGGAAAAGGAAACCAACAAGGGTAAGGGAAAGGCTATGGAGGAGGCAGTGGTGTCGAAAAACAAATTTAATGTGCTGGAAGTTGATGACAATGCTCAGCAAATTTTGACTATTACAGATGGCAAGGTTGATGGTAATTACAAGAACAATAGGAAGGAACGAGCATCCAATGGTGCTAACAAGGCTAAACATCTGGAAAAGAATAAGAAAGCTGGGGATCACACTCTTAGTCCTAAGGCCGGGATTAAGGGGGTGAATCAGGGAAGGTTGTGGAGAAGGTAAAGGATGCTCATAATGTGGAGAAATCTTCTTTAAATGAGGAAGAATTTTATTCAAAACGTGTTAAAAGGGAAGTTGTGGAAGCTGCCAATAAGGAAAGGGAGGAAATATTAAGGGAAGACAAATTGAATCTTATTAATGCAAGGAGTGCAGAAGAGACTAGAAAAGAAGCCACAATTTAGTGGGTGCATAGAACATTTGGAACAAGTAAGGAGGAGATTGGAAGCCTTAATGTAACAATTAATCATTCATGCCAAGACATACCATCCCAAACATATGATGATGCTGGGCATTTGGATGATGGTAATGGGGTAAGCTCAAAGAAGGCCCTATGGAGTGATGCAGTGGAGATTATGGATGATCAAATAGGCATAACAAATGAAGAAGAAGACAAAGTGACAAGAAACAACCATTCAGGCAAAAGGCTGGCGACGCCAGGCCTAACGCTAGCCCCCCCCCCCCCCAAGCGTTAGGCTGGCAACGCCAGGCCTAGCGCCAGGTTCACCTGATGAGGCAGCTACATTAGACCATATACAAAGTGTAACTGGAGAGGTCTTGGCCTATATGGATGGTGTTCTGGTATATGCAGTAGAAAATAAACTTGATGGAGATGAAAATGTGAAGGTTAGGGATGATACAATGGTCTCAGATCAAAATACAAGCAATGGGAAGGCAGGTGATCTTAATGGAATAGTAGTTACTGCCACAGGGAACCCTAGCATGGGTTCAGTCTATGAACTTCAATTTATAATGAGGCAGGAGAATCTGAGAAATATGGAGAGGACTAATGAACTACATGAAGCAGCATTGACATCTTATGAACCAGGTGAAGCCATAGTTATTAAAGAGCATGGGGATAATGAAGCATTGCCTATGGCATGTTCATCTGGAACTGGATCACCTTTGCAGATAAAAATTAATGTGCTATTGAAGTCTCCTAATCAGGTATTGCATGATCTTATAACTCATAAAGAAGTGCCACTGGATATCCAGAATGCATTGGCGGATCAACAACAACAATTTGAGGATGAAGGTGATGATGAGTCTACTGCAGAGAGTATTAAAGAAGTGGTGAGGGAAAGGGATGTATCTCCTAGAGAAGCTACTAGAAGTGGAAAGAAAGGGAAGAAAACTCAACCTAAAGAGCGACAACAACGTACAAGAATATTGCCTAGAAGGGCAGCCTCTACAACTACAAGATGATGATCAAAACTCTAATATGGAACATAAGGTCTGTTAAGACTTAACATGCCTTTCAGAGAGTTATAAATATGCAAAGGGAGAATGTCTTCTTCATTGTTGCGCTCATGGAGCCATTTCAAAAAAAGAGATTTATTCAGAACTATAGAAGAAGGCTAGGTGTGGAAGCTGTAATTTCTAATGTGAATGGGAAGATTTGGTTATTTTTTGATGATGTGGTGGAATGGGATTTGTTGATTGATACTGAGAAACAAATGACAATTAGAGTTTATCATCAAGAGCTTGGTAAGTACATCATGATGACATTTTTATATGCTAAATG
This sequence comes from Nicotiana undulata, assembly GCA_005239495.1. Classification (NCBI taxonomy): domain Eukaryota; kingdom Viridiplantae; phylum Streptophyta; class Magnoliopsida; order Solanales; family Solanaceae; genus Nicotiana; species Nicotiana undulata. The sequence continues at coordinate 119,524 of ML292224.1, forward strand.
TTGTGCTTGGTAGAGGCTGGAATTATGGGACAATCTATACTATTTGGCTAGTGATATGGAGTTGCCATGGCTAGTGGGGGTGATTTCAATGTTGTTCTTGGATAGGATGAGAAGATAGGTGTTCTTCCAGTGTATCCCCCAGAGTATGAAGACTTTTCATTCTGTGTTAATTCTTGTGACTTGTTTGATCTTGGCTACAAGGACAACCCTTTCACATGGTGGAATGGAAGGCCAAATGAGGAGTGCATATTCAAAAGACTAGACATAATTTTTGTAAACTTGCCTTTTCAAACACTGTTTCCTACAATAGAAGTTGATCACCTTATTAGAAATGGATCAGATCATACACCACTATTGATGGGTTGTGGTGAGGAGGCTATGAAGTTTGTAAAGCCATTCAAGTTCTTGAATTTTTGAGAAAAACATGAAAAAAATTTAGAAGTGGTGAGGCAGAATTGGATGGCTGCCTTTATAGGTGATCCTTTCTTGATGTTCACGCAGAAATTGAAGAGGGTTAAGATTTCTATTTCCAAATAGAGTAAACTAACCTATGGAGATATTTTCAAGCAGCTAGCTATCAGGGAGGATGTGGTGAAGATTAAAGAGATGCTATTTGAAGAGGATCCCTCAATAGAGAATAGAATAGTACTTCAACAAGCCCAAGCTGAGTTGAAGAAATACTTGAGCATTGAGGAACAATACTGGAAACAAAAGGCGGGTATGAATTGGTTTGAGGAAGGAGACAGGAATACAAGGTTCTTCCATAATTGTGTCAATGGAAAGAGGAAAAAGCTACAATTGAAAAGGATCCAGGATAGTGATGGTTCATGGATTAAAACTCAAGAGATGTTATCAAATGCCGTTGTTGAGTTTTTCCAGAAGCAATTTACCAAAGAGAGGGACCCTACAAGCTTTGATATTTTAAATAATGTGCCTACAATGGTGACAAGGGAGAAGAATCTTGAACTATGTAGACTGCCTACTATGGAGGAGGTGAAGGCTGTTGTTTTTGCATTGAGTAGTGAAAGTGCATGTGTTCCAGATGGTTTTTCTAGCTTGTTCTTTCAAGCGTGCTGGGATATATTCATAGATTGTTAGTTGTGTTCTAAGAGGGAAGTCCTTTGCCTAAGTCTATAACACACACTAACCTTGTTTTGTTGCCCAAAAAGCCTAAAGTCCAAACCTTCTCTGATCTTAGACCTATTAGCTTTAGTAATTTTAATAACAAGGTGTTTTCAAGGGTGGTTCATGATATACTTGAAAATATATTTCCTTCTTTGATTTCTTCAAACCAAACTGGTTTTGTCAAGGGAAGGAGTATCTTTGAGTACATATTGTTGACTCAAGACATTGTCACTGATATAAGATTGAGAGGAAAGCCTGACACTGTTGTGATCAATTTAGATATGGCCAAGGCATATGATAGGGTGTCCTGGAAATATTTGATGCATGTGCTAAGGAAGATGGGGTTTGCAGAATGTTTCATCAACATGGTTTGGAACATTATTGCTAGAATTTGTACTCAGTCATGGTCAATGGACAAGCTTCTGGATTTTTTCACTCAACAAGGGGTGTAAAGCAAGGGGATCCCCTTTCACTAGCCTTGTTCATCCTCTCAGCAGAAGTCTTGTCAATATCATTAAACAAGTTGTTTGAAGATAGGTAGTTTAGGGGTTTTGGAATGCCAAAGTGTTCTGATCCACTGAATCACTCTGCCTATGCATATGATACTATCATATTTGCATCTGCTGATCCTTACTCACTTCAGAAGATAGTTGATGTTTTGGCATTGTATGAACACACCTTTGGGCAGTTGATCAATAAGTCAAAGAGCTCATACTATATTTACTCAAAGGTGGCTGGAGACTTGGTGAATGCAGTAGGAACTATCACAGGATTTTCTAAAGGTAGGTTTCCATTTACCTAACTTGGATGTCCAACTTTCTACACAAGAAGAAGGAAGATGTATTACAATGATTTGATCTAGAAAGTGAAGGCAAAGTTACACTCTTGGAAGGGAAATTTGTTATCTTATGGGGGGAAGGCTACTTTGATTTCAAGTGTGCTTCAAAGTATGCCTACACACATCCTTTCAGTCCTAGATCCACCTGACAATGTGACCGAACATCTCCATAAAACATTTGCAAGATTTTTATGGAACAATAAGGAGGAAGGGAGGAGCAGGCACTGGACAAAGTGGCAAAACCTATGTCTTCCTAAGGAGGGACGAGTAGGTTTTAGATCATTGAGTGATGTTTCAAAGGCCCTTTTTGCAAAGCTTTGGTGGAGATTTAGAACTTCCAAATCATTATGGTCAAACTTTATGTGGAATAAGTATTGTAAGAAAGAACTACCTACTGTGGTTTAGTTTAGGGAGGGATCACATATTTGGAGGAAAATGTTAGAGGCAAGAGAAGAGGTTGAGCATGAAATCTTATGGGAATTGAATAGGGGATCTACTAATGTATGGCATGAGAATTGAACTAGCATAGGGGCTATATATCATATACTGCCTCCTGAATTCCCTATAAATGAAGAATTACAAGATGTTGCTGATTTGAGAGATGAGGATCAATGGAATGATACACTTCTGGATCAAATATTCCCACATGAGATTTCAGATCATATTAGAGAGGAGGTTCACTTTGCTGATAGAGATGAATTCTGGGACAATCCAAGTTGGATGCCTACATCTTCAGGTAAGTTTACTGTTAGTAGTGCATGAAGAATCTTGAGGCATAGGGAACCAATTAGTCCTGAGTTTGCTAAGTTGTGGACTAAAGGACTACCTTTCAAAATCTCCTTCTTCTTGTGGAGAGTTTGGAAAGGGAAAGTTCCTACTGATGATTTGTGGAAGAGAGGGGGTTAGATGGTTGTATCTAAATGTTGGTGTTGCTTTCCACCACAAGAAGACTCTTTCCAACATTTGTTCTTGACAAGTGGAATTGCTAAGAAGGTGTGGAAGACTTTTAAACAAGGTGCTGGCTTGGTGATCAATTTGGTACATGTGCATCAAGTTATATGAGAATGGTGGAATGTAAAGTGTTGTCCTAAGCTTAAACCTTTGTTTCAAGCAGCTCTTGCAGTGATTCTTTTGGAGCTTTGGAAGAGAAGAAATACAATGAGGCATGGGGGGGAAGTGTCTTGTAGTAGAGTGATTCATGAAGTTAATAAGACCTTGTATTACTTGGCAAAGATGAGGTATCCTTGGCTGCCTGGAATTCCTTTATTGTGGCCAGAGATGATTAGATTCTTTGAAAACTACAAGCCATTTGTAGTCACTAAGAGAGTCACATGGCAGTTTCCGAATGAAGGATGGTTCAAGTGCAATACAGATGGAGCTTCTAGGGGAAACTCGGGTCCCAGTTCTTATGGCTTTTGTGTGAGGGATCATGAAGGGAACTTGGTGTTTGCTAAGGCGAAGGAGATATGAGAGGCTACTAATTTAGTAGCGGAAGCCAAAGCTATTGTTGAGGGGCTTGCATACTGTGTGGAAAGACATCTTCATCCTTTGATTATGGAGACTGATTCTTTAGTGATGAGGCAGATCGTTGATGATGAATGGGAAACACCATGGTGTATAGGTGCATAAGTGAGGAATATAAAGGAGATAAAGAGTACATTCAATGTACTCTTTCAGCACGTACTAAGGGAGGGCAACATTATTGCAGATTTTTTAGCTAACCTTGTTTTCTCTTTTGCAGGTACAATAACATTTCATTCTTTTCATGATCTACCAGCTGAAGGAAAAACATTGATAAACATGGACAAGTATCAAATACCTAACCTTAGGGTTAGGGTTTCCAAAAGTAAAGCTTCGGATTGATTAATACATTATACTTGGTACTGCATTAACCTCCATTTCTGTGTTTCTGGACATTGTTGAATTACTTCAAAGTGGTATTAGCATGTTATCATGCTCAATCTGGGGGTGATTTAGTAGTGTACAGAATGATTATTACTTTAAAGGTTCTGGAAGGAGATTCACTAAGTTCACAAAGTATATTTGTACACATTACAAGCATTTGGAAAAAACTGGACTTAACTGCACTTGTGTTGCTTTTTGTGTTATACTGAATGACATTAGGGTGTTACTCAGTGGTATTAGCATGTTATCATGCTCAACCTGCAGACATTCAAGTGTTATATGGGTTTATAAACACAAAGCAGTTGGATTTTCTATGGTTCAAAGCTTTGATCAACATGCTCCACAACCTGGCTTTAGCCTTGCAAAGCCTGCCTAAAGCCAGCCCCAGCCTGGCTTTAGCCCTGCAAAGCCTGCCTAAAGCCAGCCCCAGCCTGGCTTTAGCCTTGTAAAGCCTACCTAAAGCCAGCCACTTTCCATGTTAATCTTGATTGTTAAGCACATGATTAGTACTTGGACAAATTCATTTCACTGCACATGGAGATCATAAAGTAGCAACACTTGGAAGTCTATGCTGGCTTCAACTCTATAGTGGAGATGTTTGGAATTCATTTTAGCCTACAGACAATATACCCTGGCGCCAGGTGAGAGCTCGAGAGGTGTTTCTTGGTATTTACCACTGGCATATCGATTCACATTCACTGACAGGAGAAGGAATCATTCAGCTTACGATGTTGTAATAGCTAGTTCATTAGACTTTAGGTTTTTTTTCAATATTTTTACTATCTAGTAGCTTCATACAACTTCTATTTTGGTTTGGACATCTTGTAAGCGTTGGACCCATTTTGGGATTTTATTTATATATTATCCACTAGGCAGCATGCCTAGTGGTATATTTGCTTTTAAAAAAAATTCCTCAATTCAAAGTCTCTAATTACAAACCATAGTTACCCAATTTTGGTACTAATTTCCCATAAATTTCACTCCTAATCAGTCCAATAATCACATATAAATGAGTTTTGAATCCAAAAGTCTTACCTCCACGAATAACCCTCGAATTTCCTCTCCAAAACCCTTCAAAAAGCTTCAAACTCGTGTAAAAATGGTGGAAGAATGACTAAAATCCACTAAGGGTTTTATTTATATGCTCTGCCCAGCGATGACCGCACCTGCAGTCCATTTATCGCACCTGCGGACCCGCACATGCGCTCCCAGGTGCTCACCTACGCATTTCACTTAATGGACCAATTCTCGCACTTGCGACCAAATTACCGCACTTGCGACTCTGCATGTGTGACCCATCCTCCGCATCTGCGGTCTCTTAGCATCCAAACAAAATCTGCATCTGAGTCCCCTGGTCCACTTCTGCGGACTCGCACTTGCGGTCCCCTATCCGCAAGTGCGGAAACACCAGAAAACTTCGCACCAGCAACTCAAAAATGCCAAAAATCATGCTGATACCCATCCGAACTCAACCTGAGGCCCTCGGGACCCCAACAAAAAGCACAAACAAGACATAAATGATCACCCGGACTTAGTCGTACCCCCGTAACACCCAAAATAACATCGAAACGTCAATTCAACCCATGATTCAAGCCTAAGGATTTCAAACCTTCCAAAAATCACCAACGATGCCGAAACTAACCAAACCTCGTCCGAATGACCTGAAAATTTGCACAAACATCCAAAATGACGCTACGAATCTATTCCAACTTCATGAAATCCATTCCGACCCCGATAGCTAATTTTCCACTACCGACCGGAAATTTCCAAAAACTCAATTTCGCCAATTCAAGCCTTATTCTACTCTGAACCTCAAAACCACATTCCGAACACACTCCTAAGTCCCAAATCACCAAAGGAAGCTATTTGAGCCATAAAATCTACATTTCGAGGTTGTTCACCAATAATTCAACTCCCAATTGACTTTTCCAACTATTAGGCCACTTTAAGAGACTAAGTGTCTCAATTCTCACCACGACCACTCCAAACCTGAACCAACCGACCAAACACATCATGAATAGGTTAAATAACATATGATAAATATTAAACGGGGGAAACGAGGCTAATCTCACGGAACGACCGGCCAGGTCGTTACATTCTCCCCCTCTTAAACAAATATTCGTCCTCGAACGGGTAGAAACATACCTGGTGTATCAAATAAATGAGGATATATGTTCCGCATATCTTTCTCAGTATCCCAGGCGGCCTCCTCCACCAGCTGCCCTTTCCACTGCACCTTTACTGAAGCTATATCTTTAGACCTCAACATTCTGACCTATCGAACCAAAATATCCACTGGCTCTACCTCATAAGACATATCACCCTCTACCTGAACTGAGCTAAAGTCCAAAACATGAGACAGATCACCAACATACTTCCGGAGCATAGAAACATGAAACACCAAATGGACACTCGATAAGCTGGGTGGCAAAGCAAGTCTATAAGCCACCTCTCCAACCCTCTGAAGCACCTCAAAAGGCCCAATGAACCGGGGACTCAATTTTCCCCTCTTCCCGAATCGCATAACACCCTTCATGGGTGACACCTTCAGCAGAACCTTCTCTCCAACCATAAAATACACATCCTGGACCTTCCGGTCCGCATAACTCTTCTGCCTAGACTGCGCCGTGTGAAGCCGCTCTTGAATCAACTTCACCTTATCCAACGCATCCTGAACATAATTTGTGCCTAATAGCCTGACCTCACCCGGCTCAAACCAGCCAACCAGAGATCTACACCTCCTCCCATATAAAGCCTCATACGGAGCCATCTGGATACTCGACTGATAACTTTTATTATATGCAAACTCCGCGAGTGGCAGAAACTGGTCCCATGAACCCCCAAAATCAATGACATACTCAAGCAACATGTCCTCCAAAATATGAATAGTGCGCTCTGACTGCCCGTCAGTCTGAGGATGAAACGATGTGCTCAACTCGACCTGAGTACCCAACTCTCTTTGCACGACCCTCCAAAACTGAGATGTGAACTGAGTACCTCTGTCCGGAATGATAGAAACTGGAACACCATGCAACCGGACAATCTCCCTGATATAAATCCCAGCTAACCGCTCCAAAGAATAAGTAGTACCAACAGGAATGAAGTGCACGGACTTGGTCAGCCGATCCACAATAACTCATATAGCATCAAACTTCCTCGAAGTCCGTGGGAGTCAAACTACAAAGACCATGGTGATCCGCTCCCACTTCCACTCCAGCATATCCAATCTCTGGTGCAATCCACCTGGTCTCTGGTGACCAGACTTGACCTGCTGACAGTTGAGGTACCGAGCTACAAACTCAACAATATCCTTCTTCATCCGCCTCCACTAATAATGTTGTCTTAGATCCTGATACATCTTCGCGTAACCCAGATGGATAGAATACCGCGAGCTATGAGCCTCTGCTAGAATCTACTCTCGAAGCCCGTCCACATTGGGAACACAAATCCGACCCTGCATCCTCATAACTCCATCATCACCAATCATTACATCCCTGGCATCACCTCGCCGGACCCTGTCCTGAAGAACGAGCAAGTATGGGTCATCATACTGGCGCTCTCTGATCCGGTCATAAAGGGAAGACTTGGAGTCTACACGAGCCAATACTTGGCGAGGCTCTGATAGGTCCAATCTCACCAACTGGCGCGCTAAGTCCTGAACATCATGTGCTAATGGTCTCTCTGTTGCTGGGATATATGCTAGACTCCCCAAACTCTCTGTTATGCGACTCAAGGCATCGTCCACTACATTGGTCTTCCCCGGATAGTATAGAATAGTGATATCATAGTCCTTGAGAAGCTCCAACCATATCCTCTGACGCAAATTCAAATCCTTCTTCTTAAACAGACACTGCAGACTGCGGTGATCAGTAAAAACCTCACAATGCACCCCATACAAATAATGACGCCAAATCTTCAAGGCGTGAACAATGGTTGCTAGCTTGAGATCATGCACAGGATAATTCTTCTCATGAGTCTTAAACTGGCGCGAGGTGTAGGCAATCACCCTACCTTCCTACATCAAAATACAACCAATGTCTATCCTCGAGGCATCACAATATACTCTATAAGAACCTGAAGTTGATGGAAATAATAATACTGAGGTTGAGGTCAATGCAGTCTTGAGCTTCTGAAAGCTCTCCTCACACTCATCCGACCACCTGAATGGATCACCCTTCTGGGTAAATTTGGTCAAGGGCGAAGCAATAGAAGAAAACCCTTCCACAAAGCGACGGTAATATCCTGCCAAACCAAGGAAGCTCCTAATCTCTATAGATGAGGATGGTCTGGGCCAACTCTGCACCACCTCTATCTTCTTCGGATCAACTTGAATACCCTCACTGGACACCACGTTCCTCAAGAAAGCTACCGAGCCAAGCCAAAACTCACACTTGGAGAACTTTGCATACAACTTCTACTCCCTCAATCTCCATAGAACAACTCTCAAATGTTGAGTATGCTCTTCCTAGCTACGAGAATATACCAGGATGTCATTAATGAACACAATAACAAAGGAATCCAAATACGGCTGAAATACGTAGTTCATCAAATGCATAAATACTGCTGGGCCATTGGTCAGCCCAAAAGACCCATAAACGCATAGTGACCATAACGAGTCCTGAAAGCTGTCTTGGGAATGTCTGAATCCCGAATCTTCATTTTGATGATAGTGTTTAACCAAATAATTAGATTCTCTACCAAAGCTATTTTAGGAAGTACTCGGGCTTCTGATAACCAAGAAAATTGACTAATAATAATAATATGATTTGCAATTAGAAAGCAATAAGAATGCGTAAAAATAATATTATTTCAGTAGTGGTTCGAATGTGTCCATACAAGTGATTTCTTACTCCTTTTATAGGGAATTTCTTAATATAACGCCTACTCTTCTTAATGATTGAGCATTAATGACTAATAATATCACTAATATAACGTTATAGTAGATAATTGTAATTGTTGCGTGAAGATTATGTAACGTTTGGCTCATTGATTAAAGATCTTTGAATCCTCTCTTTATTCTGCCTTGGTTCATTCTGACTGTGTCTCTTCAAGTCTTCAATTAGATTGAGTCTCCCGCATCTAATTGTCTCGTAGGTATGTTGCTCCATTCCTCTTTGTCTCGTACCTCTTTGTGAATTCATGACCAGTTGTCATGTTTCTATTGCTCCACATGGATTGCCTTGTCATCAGTATTAGTACACGTGTGAAGCCTATTTTTACCAATACAGATAGTCCCCCCACTTACCATTTATTTATCAATTAAATATTTGGTAAGTGGATATTCATTTATGGCAAGAATATTTTGCTGCCGCTTCACTCATACCATTACATCCGTCTCTGAATGTATACGTCGCATGTCGCATCTATTTAATGCTCTTGCCACATGGCATTCTTGGATTAGTTCTGTAATTATTCAGTGCCTTTTAGGGCTTTTTGCGGCTGCATCAGTCACGAAGTGATAGTTTCAATTATGACTTTCACATCAATGTTTTTACCATTTTCTGACGGTCACCTCTGAGTATAAATACCTCTTTTCTTTCCTTTGCTTTCACGAAAAACCTATAAATCTCTTTCATTGTTTGTAAATCCTTCTTTCTTGTAAACATGTCTTCCTCAAGCGAGCAACCGAAAAAGGTCATCATTGTAGATGAACTAACTCATTCTTCTGCTCCAATCCGGAGTAGGAGAGGTTGTAGACTTAGGAGTTTAAGTTCTACACCTTCCAGGGGTTCTTCTTCTTCTCATATTACTCCTCCACCATCTTCTAGGTCTAATATTACTTCGTCTTCTTCGAGGTCTAGGGATTCCAGATCTTCTTTGAAGAGTAGGTAACGTAATGAACCACTTCGTGAACCAAGAGTCGATGAGATTATCCCCGCCGAGTTTTCTTTTGTAAAGGACAGTGAGGCCATTAGTAAACAGCTTTCTTCCATGTCATCACATGATAGTGTTGACCTTTATCCTCTTATAGAATTGGGTATTCTTTTGTATACACTTATCCCTTCACTTTAGGATTTAAGCCTCACATCGACACTGTCATCGTAGAATTTTGTCGATTCTTCAATGTTTGTTTGGGACAGATCGGTCCTCTCATTTGGAGGGCAGTTGCATGCCTTAAGTATTTGGCCAACTTAGCTTCCGTTCCATTTACTTTCCATCATATTATTCACCTCTATTCTTCGATGATGTTCCGTCAAGGAGTTTTTACTCTCGCGGTTAGGAGTAAAAGAGTTTTAGTTATACCAGATGATGACAAGGATATATGATGGTATGTTCGGTATGTTTTGTCCCTACTATAGGTTTAGTAGATGAAAAAAATCTCCCCTTCCCTGAGAAGTGGAACTTTGCACGTGAGTACAGTTTTGCTCACTTTACTTCTTTTATTTTTGATAAATTATCAGTACCGTGACTGTTTCTTTTTCTTTTGCAGCAACCATGGGAACCGTCGAGAATGTCTCCGGTTTACATGATTGGGTAGAAAAACTTTTGTTAATCGCTCCTTTAGAAGAACGTTCTTGGAAGTAACTCTCTTCGAGGTTTGGTTGGAAGGTGAAAACCCATGGTAAGGGTTTTTTCTTTTCTTTACTTTCTTTCTTCCTCCTTTTGAGCTTTTCTGATCCCTTTCATTTGTTAGGGTTTCCTGCTCATGGAATTTCTGCTGCTGCTGTATCCGCTTCAAAACTTTCCCTGGCTAAGGCCCAGGAAATCATTGTTAGCTCCTCTTCATAAAAAAGGAAGGCAAGTGGGTCTCGAACCTTGGAGGATGAAGAAGAACATGAGGAGGGTTCGTCAATTCATAGGTCGCGAAGAAGGAGGGTCGTATTTGACGATGAGTCTGTTCCCATTGCTGATTCTCCCGTACCTGAATCAGAGCTTTATGCTCCTGAAGATGCAATTCCCTCTCATGTTAATGAATAAATTGATCAACTGTTCTAACAAGGCTTTGGTATAGTTTCAGAAGAAGCGCCTCTTGTTATTTTCCCTCCGTCTTCTCCTGCCGGAACTTTCATTTACTTCTCACATTGTTGTTTCTACTCCTCACCCTATTCCATCTGTGGCTCCTTCATCCATGCCCACTCCCGTGCCTTCTATTATCAAAGCAGGGTCTTCCAATATGGGGGGGGGGGGGGGGGNGTCCAATGGGGGGGGGGGGGGGGGTGATGAAGCAAGTAATGGTAGAGGTTCCCGCGGGAGGAAGCCTCTTGAAGAAATCAGGCCAAGCGGATGTATGGTTAAAACCCCTAATAGGACCGATGGAGAAGTCTAAGATGGAGAGTCACAGCTCCTTAACTTGGATGAACGAGATTGTGCACTCGTCCTGAAGGTAGACATTAAGCAATTCCTCCGTCTTTTCATATCCTTTACCGTATCTAACTTATCCTTTTATGCAGATAAATCTTATTGGCACAGAATTAATAAAAAGAATGAACCAATTAGAAAATGACTATCATACCGAGGCTGACAATTGGAAGGAGCAGTTCGAGAGTCTTCATCTTGATATGGAGGCAATGGAGGAGGAGAAATGTACCTTGGAGCAGCGAATCATAGTTATTGCAATGGAACTAGCCATGGAGAAGGCATCATCAAATCAGGCAGGTAAGGATACAAGCATCTTGGAGTCTTCCTTTGCGGAGCAGCTTTCTCATGCTACTGAAGAGATAAGGAGCCTGAATGATTTGGTAGATCAAGAGGAGGCTTATGCAGGTGAACTTGTGCAATCGCTTACTCAGACCCAAGAAGACCTCTGTGAATCTTCAGACAAGATTCAATTTCTAGAAAGATCCCTTGCCCCTTTGCAAGCTTCTCATGATGTTGTCGTGGCTGAGAGAGATGAGCTAAGAGCCGATATTGAACAATGGGAGAAAGACTACGAGGCTATTGAGGTCAAAGCAACTTTTGATGTTAGTTGGGATTATTTGAATGCCTGACTTGACACATTGACGGAAATGGGCCAAGAGAATTTTGACTTGGAAGTTGAAATTGCCAAGATCAAAGAGACGATTGAAAAGTCTCGCCAGAGTCAAAATTTCTCGTCACCTGATGTTGAGGTCCCTGATGAAGTTGCTGCTCAAGCCTCGCCATCTCAAGACGCTCCTCCTGCCAACGAAGATAATCCCCCCATCTAGTTAAAGAGTTTATTGAACCCTGTCTTTTTTTTCTTTTTCTTTGGAACAATTGGTGGTTAGCCCCGGTCCCATTTGGGGGTAAAGTTTGGTTCTTGTAAGTCCCCAACTGACAACTTAGGGGCAACCTCTGTATAAATAAATATGGCTTTAAACTAAGTTAATACTTAGTTTTTTTGCCATAATATTAATATTAGCATGACTTATGATTACTCGAGTTTTTGTATTACTCTTTACATGATTTTCGTTAGGGTTTTTGTTTTACCCCTTAGTTTTTAACTTTGCATTGAAGAATGCTTTGATATTTCGTGTCTTTTTTAAATAAGCACGATTTATAAAAGAAGACCCTTTTATTATCGACACATAGTGAAGAAGACATCTCAACTTCATAAGGGTGTAAACATACGAAAGAGAGATAGGAATTCACATGTTTTTCTGAATAATGCTTTTGAAGAAAGTCTTTGTATTATTCAAACTTTCATAACATTTTACATGTGTTCGAGTATCGTCTATAACTCTTTCGTAACTATTTTTCTTACAACAGATTTTGTATAGAAACGAGGGTATGAATTTTTACCCGTAACTGTTTTTCTTTTACAACAATTTTTGAATAAATACAAGGGTATGAATTTTTACCCGTAACTATTTTCTTTACAACTATTTTTGAATAAATACCAGGGTATGCATTTTTTCCCGTATCTAACATTCTGTGTTTAACCTAAACATTCGTTTACATTTACGAATATGTGTTTTTTGTAGGTTTCTGAATAGGCTTTGTGTTGTTTTCTTTGGCTATTTGATTTTGCTCATCACGCTATGCCTTTTTGCCTATAACTAACATTTTGCCTTTAACCTAAACATTCGTTTACATTTACGAATATGTTTTTTGTAGGTTTCTGAATAGGCTTTGTGTTTTTGTCTTTGGCTCTTTGATTTTTCTCATCACACTTGACTTGTTGGGAAAAATAGATCTTCTGGCTTGAGCTTTGACTTTTTTTATAGTCTTCTTTGCTTCTTCTTTGCCTTCCATACTCTATAGTCCCCCAAGTGCTTGAGCTTTGAAGAATTAAATCTCGAGCACTTGACTATTCCTTTCTTGTGGTCCTTTTTCCTGAAAAGGAAAAATATACGGGACTCGAAGTTATATAGCTTAGATGATGACTGCTTAACCCTTTAAAACGTCCATCAGAAAGTTGTAACCCTAGACCGGGAATTCAGTTACTTCCTCGTGTCTATGCAGGTCTAATATCATCATCTGGTGATGGGTTAGCTTTTGCCTATCATCTAAAATGGTTAGTATAATTTTAACTGTACTAAAATGAAATTGAACGTAATGATACCTGACCGTGGGTATTCCTTTTCCTTAGAAGTAATACTTCTTCAAATGAACAGCATTCCAACTTGTTGGTAAAATTCTGCCAACCATGGTTTCCAGCTCATAAGCGCCTTTTCCAGCATGTGCCACGGACTTTGTAGGGTCCTTCCCAATTTGGATTTAATTTTCCTGCACCGGCTTCCTTAGTTGATTGGAAGACTTTTCTAAGGAAGAAGTCCCCAATTTGAAATATCTGAGGTGAGGTTTTATGTTGTAATATCACTCTATAATTTGTTTTTGAGCTGTCATCCGTATTAAAGCAGCTTCTCTCCTTTGCTCGAGTAAATCCAAATTTGCTCTCAACTCATCGTTGTTTGTTTCTTCTGTTGTTGTTGTAAATCTCGTGCTTGGTTCGCCAATTTCCATCGGTATTAAAGCTTCTGAAGCATAAACAAGCACGAAAGGGGTTTCTCCCGTGGCTATTTTTGCAGTATTTTTGTAAGCCTATAATACTGCCAGTAGCTCTTCAGGCCAATTTCTCTTAGCTTTTTCCAACCGTTTCTTCAAATTGTTGACAATGACTTTGTTCGTTGACTTAGCTTATCCATTAGCTATGGGGTGATATGGTGAAGAAGTGATTCATTTGATTTTCCAGCTTTGGAAGAATTCTGTGATTTGTGAGCCTATGAATTATGGGCCATTGTCACATACGATTTCTTTTGGTACACAAAAATGACATATGATATTTCGCCATATGAAGCTTTTCACTTCTTTTTCCCGCACATGTTTAAAAGCATCTTCCTCCACCCATTTTGAGAAATAATCTGTTAATACAAGTAAAAATCGTATCTTTCCTTTGGATGGGAGAAGAGGCCCTACTATATCCATTCCCCATTTCATGAACGGCCAGGGTGACACAACTGGGTGGAGTAATTCTGCTAGTCGATGCATATTGTTAGCATAGCGTTGACATTTATCACATTTAGCCACAAAATTCTCAGCGTCTTCTTCCATTTTAGGCCAATAGTACTCTACTTTGATCAGGGTTTTGACTAAAGACCTTGCTCCTGCGTGGTTTCCACAGTGCCCTTCGTGTACTTCTTTCATTACGTACTCTGTTTGATTGGGTCCAAGGCACCTTTCTAGGGGACCTCCAAACATTTTTCATTATAGAGTATCACAAACTAGGCAGTACCGTGCTGCTTTTCGGCAAAGTGCTTGAGCTTCCTTTTTATCTTCAGGAACGATACCATTCTACAAAAAAATTACAATTTTGTTTCTCCAATCCCAGGTTAAATTATTAAATGTTACCTCATTTTTGTCCTAGTCGATTGATGAATGAAATAAGTGTATCACAACAACATTATCTTTATTCTTTACATCGGTAAGTGCTGCAAGATTAGCCAATGCATTCGCTTCTGCATTTTCCTCTCTGGGTACTTGCATAATCTTCCATGACTGGAATTGTCTTGCTAGGTCTCGTACCTTTTCCAGATATTGTTGCATTCGAGCCTCTCTAGCAGTGTAAGTACCATGCATCTGGTTTACCACTAGTTGAGAGTCACTTTTGATCACGATCTGCTCTATTGAGAGTTCTCGTGCTAACTCAAGTCCTGCAATGATAGCTTCGTACTTTGCTGCCTTGTTAGTTATGGGATAACTTTTAATATCTTATCTTATCTTTTCACCCGTAGGTGATATTAAAACAATTCCCAAACCGGCTCCTTTTACATTAGAAGAGCCGTCAGTGAATAGGGTC
Organism: Nicotiana undulata; assembly: GCA_005239495.1. Lineage (NCBI taxonomy): Eukaryota > Viridiplantae > Streptophyta > Magnoliopsida > Solanales > Solanaceae > Nicotiana > Nicotiana undulata. Next base: position 134,589 of record ML292224.1, read on the forward strand.
CATATCCCTGGATTAGCCCCGTTGAAGATTTGCAATTCTTTTTTCACTTCAGGGATTATGTTAGTATTGAAATCAACGACAAAATCAGCTAAAATTTGAGACTTTATTGCAGTCCTAGGCTGATAGATTATGTCATGTTTGCTTAATTCTATTGCCCATTTAGCTAATCTCCCTGATAGTTCTTGTTTATGCAAAATATTTCTTAGTGGATATAAAGTTACGACAGTAATTGGGTGACATTGAAAGTACGGTCGTATCTTTCTAGCTGCCATGATTAGAGCTAAGGCTAATTTTTCTAGATGAGGATATCTAATTTCAGCATCTAATAAAGATTTATTCATGTAATAGATTGGAGATTGTTTACCTCTGTCCTCTCTTACCAATACTACACTTACGACAATTTCTGCAACGGCAAGATAGACATATAGCCTCTCCCCCTCCTTTGGTTTAGACAGCAACAACGGATTCGATAGATAGCCCTTCATATCTTTGAGAGCATGTTGGCATTCTTCAGTCCATTCGAATTGATCCTGCTTTTTTAGAACTGAGAAGAATTTAAAACTCTTCTCTGAAGACCTGGAGATGAATCTTCCTAAGGCTGCAATCCTACTTGTTAATCTTTGAACTTCTTTTTTGCTCGTAAGTATATCAGGTATTTCTTCAATAGCTTTAATTTGAGCAGGATTTACTTCAATGCCTCTATTTGATACGAGAAAACCCAAAAATTTACCTGATTCGACGCCAAAGGCACATTTTTCTGGATTTAACTTCATGTTATACCTGCGGAGGATTTCGAAAGTAATTGAAAGATGCTGGAAGTGTTCTTCTGCGTGTGTTGATTTCACCAACATGTCATCAATGTACACCTCCATTGTTTTCCCCAGATGTTCCTGGAACATCTTGGTCACTAGCCTTTGATACATGGCTCCAGCATTTTTCAGGCCAAAAGGCATGACTTTGTAACAATAAGTCCCCGTGTTCGTAATAAAAAGAAGTGTTTTCCTCATCTGAGGGATCCATTTTTATTTGATTGTAACCAGAAAACGCATCTAGAAAGCTTAATAATTCATGACATGCATTGGCATCAATTATTTGATCTATATGTGGTAATGGAAATGAGTCTTTTGGGCATGCTTTAATCAAATATGTATAATCTACACATACTCTCCATTTACCATTATTTTTAGGTACCACTACAGTGTTAGCTAACCAATTAGGATATTTTACCTCGCGTATTGAACGGATTTTCAAGAGTTTCTGTACCTCTTCATCGATCACTTGATTCTTGAATGGTCCCTGCTTTCATATCTTTTTCTTGACAGGCACGAAGGATGGGTCTTCATTTAGTTTATGAGTCATCACATCTGGGGGTATACCTGTCATATCTCAATGGGACCAAGCAAAACAATCTGCGTTAGCTTTTAATTATTCAACCAACTTACCTCTTCTAGTTGGGCTTAGCCTTGCGCCTATATGTACTTTTTGCTCATGCTCATGCTCAAATAGTGGAACAGCTTCAAGTTCTTCAGTAGTTATCTTGATATGTTCGTTTTCTTCTGGTTCCTATATGAAATCAGGTCTGGAATCCATGTCTGTATGTCTTGATACAACATCTGTGGTGATTTGATTCACCTTCTCTTTATCGTTTTCTTCCATGTCTGTTTGAGTTGTTTCTTCGTCTTTTGATTCTTCCGCTACCTCTTTTTTGTTGGAATGTACTACTGAGTTGATGTTCCTTGAGGTCTGCTGATCACCTCGAATATGTTGAATTCCCTATTTGGAAGGAAATTTAATTACCTAATGTAGGGTAGATGGTACAGCTTCCATATCATGGATCCACAGTCTCCCCATGATTGCGTTGTAAGCCATGTCAGTGTCAATGACTTGGAATTTTGTATCTTTGATGACACCTTCCGCATAGGTACTAAGCTCGATTTCTCCTTTCGTTATGACAGTAGAGTTGTCGAACCCGGACAGGGAACGTGCTTTTGGAATTACACGGTTCCCCATTAGCATCTCTTCAACAACCCTCAACAAAATGATATTGACCGAGCTACATGGATCAATTAACACGCTTTCCACATTAGTGTCATGTATAAGTAGAGATATTACTAGTGCGTCATTGTGTGGGAGCAATAATCCTTCGGCATCTGCTTCGTCGAATGATATTTTGTCAGCCTCCAAAGTATCACGAGTTCGCTTCCCGCGAGTGATTATGAACTTGGTCGTTCTTTTACAAATTATACCATTCACCTCCTCTCCTCCGTGCATAAAATTTACTGTTCTCTTTAGAGACGGTGGCTTTGGGGGATCCTTCTTGTTCTTCATATATGCATGTTTACCTTTTTCACTAAACAGTTCTATTAGATAAACTTGTTTTAATAGCTGTTCTACCTCACCTTGCAATAACCTACAATTTGACGTTCTGTGTCCATGATCGTTATGGAATTCGCACCAGAAGTCTGGATTCCTTCTGTTTGGATTCGATCTCATTTCTTTTGGCCATCAAACTTTATCACCCATATTTCTTAATACTGTAATTAATTCAGAAGTACTTACATTGAAATTATAGTCTCCAATTCTTGCATTACCTCTATTTCGCTCATCTCGATCATTTCTGGATCTTGATAAGGATGAGCTCGTATCTCTATTTGACGGTCTGTGATATGATCGTATGTTTTCAAATTTGGAACGAGTTTCTTGTCCCGAAGGTCCCATGTATGGATCGTACCTATTTTTACCAGTTCTCCTTTCTGATTTGGAGCGTCTAGAACTAGTCCCGTCTTGTGCTTTTTATTGTGCAATGGTATCTTCTTCTATTCGTAACTTGGTGTTGTACCTGTTATATCGTTCCATGTCGTGGCTGGTAACTCTCTGAAGCTTTCTTTGAGCCTCCGCGTAGCTTCCGAACTTCTATCATTCAAATTACTTGCATATGCCATTGCTTCCCAATTGTCAGGAACTCTTGGTAACAACATTCTTTCATGTTGAAACTGTCTACGAACTCACGGAGCAACTCCGTGTCTCCTTGTTTTATTTTGAATATGTATTCCATTCTTTTTTCTACTTTTTGTGCACCGAAATATGCTTTTATAAAGGAATTTGCAAGCTCAGCAAAAGAGTCAATAGAATTTTCGGGTAAAAGAGAATACCATGTTAGCGCTTCTTTGGTGAGGGTTTCTCCAAACTTCTTGACTAACACTGATTCAATTTCTTGCTTAGTCAAGTCATTTCCTTTTACTCCTGTAGTGAAAGAAATAATATGATCACGTGGGTCGGTTGTTCCATCGTATTTTGGTATGTCGGGAATTTTGAATTTCTTAGGAATAGGCAATGGTGCTGCACTTGGCTTCCAAGGTTGTTGAGAATATCTATCAATGTCAATACCCTTGATGACAGGTGGTATGCCAGGAATTTGTTCGATTCGATCGTTTTGTTCCTTCACCTGTTTCTGCAAGGTTAGTAGTAAAGATTGTAAATCTGAATTATTAGACATACCTGGTCTTCCTTAAAGAGATTCATTTGGAGTGCCTCTACTTCCTGAATTTGCTAGTCCGGATTGTGGGTTTTCCATAGTTGCGGTGTTGTTTGGAGGAAGCGTAAGTGATACAGCTGGCAGCCCCTTCATAAAAGCTTGAAGAGCTTCATTCACATATTTGCCAACCATTTGCTTCACAGGGTCTTGTTCCCCTGTTTGCTCATTTCCAGTTTGACTATCATTTTGAGTTATAGTTCTCCCTGGGGAATGGTCCCTTGAACCTTGTGGGGATCCCTGAGGTGATGGGGTTGGAGTCCCAATCGCCCGTTGGTTGTTATCGTTGGCGTTTGACATGATTCGTGAAAGGTTGTTTGAGAAAAAACCAAGATTATCATATTCCCGGTAATGGAACCAATTTGTTTAACCAAAGAATTAGATACTCTGCCAAAGCTATTTTAAGAAATACTCGGGCTTCTGATAACCAAGAAAATTGACTAATAATAATAATTGGATTTGCAATCAAAAAGCAATAAGAATGCGTAAAAATAATTGTATTTCAGTAGTGGTTCGAATGTATCCATACAAGTGATTTCTTACTCTCTTTTATAGGGAATTTCATAATATAACGCCTACTCTTCTTAATGATTGAGCATTAATGACTAATAAAATCACTAATATAACGTTACAGTAGATAATCGTAACTATTGCATGAAGATTATGTAACGTCTGGCTCATTGATTGAAGATCTTTGAATCCTCCCTTTATTCTGCCTTGGTTCATTCTGACTGTGTCTCTTCAACTCTTCAATTAGATTGAGGCTCCCGTATCTAATTGTCTCGTAGGTATGTTGTTCTGTTCCTCTTTGTCTCGTACCTCTTTGTAAATTTATGACTAGTTGTCATGTTTCTATTGCTCCACATGGATTGCCTTGTCATCAGTATTAGTACATGTGTGAAGCCTATTTTTACCAAATATAGAAACCCGGATCTCAAATCAATCTTAGAGAACACTCTAGCTCCCTGAAGTTGGTCAAACAAATCATCAATACGAGGCAAAGGATACTTATTCTTAACTGTAACCTTGTTCAACTGCCTGTAGTCAATGCATATTCTCATGGAACCATCCTTCTTCTTTACAAATAACACTAGTGCACCCCAAGGTGACATACTAGGCCGAATGAACCCCTTATCTAGGAGCTCCTGAAGCTACTCTTTTAATTCCTTTAACTCCGTCGGTGGCATACAATACGGTGGAATAGAGATAGGCTGAGTGCCTGGCACCAAATCAATACCAAAATCAATGTCCTTGTCAGGTGGCATGCCTGGAAGGTCAGCGGGAAATATGTCCAAAAAATCACGGACCACAGGAACAAAATCAATAGTGGGAGTCTCAACATTGACATCCCTCACAAAAGCCAAATACAATAAACACCCTTTCTCTACCATACGCTGAGCCTTCAGGTAAGAAATCACCCTACTTGGTACATACTCAATAGAACCTCTCAACTCAACTCTCGAAAACCTTGGCATCGCTAATGTCACAGTCTTAGCATGGCAATCAAGAACAACATGACACAGAGATAACCAGTCCATGCCCAATATCACGCCAAAGTCAACCATGCTAAGCAATAACAGATCCACTCGGGTCTCCAGACCCCCAATACATATCACACACGACCGGTACACATGGTCCACAATAATAGTATCGCCCACCAGAGTCGACACATGAACAGATGCAACTAAGGACTCATGGGGCATATCCATAAAATGGGCAAAGTATGAGGAAACATATGAATACGTGGAACCAGGATCAAATAAGATTGAAGCATCTCGGAGACAGACTGAGACAATACCTGTGATCACTGCATCTGAAGCCATAGCATCTGGCCTGGCTAGAAGTGCATAAAACCGAGCTACCTCCACCTGATCGGCCTCCCCCTCCAGGGCGTCCTCTAGCTGACTGATCCCCACCCCTAGCTGCTTGGGCGGGTGGTGTAGTAACTGGTGCTAAAGCTGAAGGCTAGCTCCTCTACTGGAATGAACCACCTGAAAGACGGGGACAAAACCTATTGATATGACCCGGATCACCACACTCAAAACAACACCTCTCGGCAAATGACGGTGGGGACTGAAGGGAACCCCTAGAACTTGAATAACTACCAGAAGAACCATGCGGCTAGAAACCATGAACTGATGGCGGCCGAGATGAACTATGGGCTGGAAGAGCACTAAATGAGGAACGACCCGGATGAGAGCTGCGGAGCCCATGCCCCGATGATGCACCACTGTAGGCTTGGCGGACTAGCTATGGAGGCCTAAATGAACGGCCTCTGATGTGCTGAGACTGACCCCTTGAATGGACACCACCAAAACTACCTGATCCTCGAGGCCTCTTGGACTCCCTCTCAACTCGCTCCTGGCGGCGAACTAACTCAATCTCCCTAGCTATGTCAACTACCTCCTCAAAAGATACGCCAGATACCCTTTCCCTTTTCAGAAAAATCCGAAGTTGATAAGTGAGGCCATCAACGAACCTCCTGATCCTCTCCCTATCTATGGGAACTAGCCAAATAGCATGACAGGATAACTGAGAGAACCTTATCTCATACTGCATCATGGTCATGTCCCCCTGACGCAACTACTCAAACTCCTTGCGCAGCTCCTTCCTGCAGGACTGCGGGACATACTTCTCCAGTAATGGAGAACTGATGCCAAGTAAGGGGCACTGCATCAACAGGTATGCGCCTCTCATAAGCCTCCCACCAAGTGAGTGCATCTCCTTAGAACTGGAAGGTACTAAAGGGGACCCCACTAGCCTCCAATATCTCTGTTGTGCGAAGAATCCTCTGACACTTGTCTAAGAAGCCCTAGGCATCCTCGCCCTCAGTACCACTGAAAATCAGAGGTTGAAGTCTACTAAATCTCTCCAACCTACGTTGCTCATCGTCTACCAAAGCTAGGACCACAAAATCCTGTGCTCGGGAAACCGGCTGGGCTGGAGCTACCTCCGGTGTCTGAAGCCCCTGGGTAACCTGCTCAGGTGTCCGGGCAGCTGCAGTTCGAGTGCCTCCCCTGGCCTGATAAGTAGCGGCAGTATTAGACATAGCGACTGCCTATGCAAGACTGGTGCACAAAGTCAGAATCTGAGCAAGAGTCTCCTGAAGACCCGAAATAACAATAGGCACTACCGGTGGCTGAGCCTGTCCCGCTGGAATCTCAACGCCGGGGACCTGATCTTGAACAATAAGAGGGTCCACAGGTACTGCCCCGGCTACTGCGCGTGTTGCACCCCTCCCTCTGCCACGGCCTTGACCACAGCCTCGAACTCTCGCTAGTCCAACTAGTGTCTGGTCACCCTGATCGGTAGCGCGAGTCCTCACCATCTGTGAGAGAATGAAACAACATAAGTTTAGTTCCAGAAATCAACAGATTTGCATGACAGAATTCAAGAATGTGAGATTTTTTCTAAGGGTTTTGTAGCCTCTCAAAGATAAGTACAGACGTCTCCGTACCGATCCGCAAGATTCTACTAAACCTGCTCATGACTGGTGAGACCTATATAACCTAGATCTTTGATACCAACTAGTCACGACCCCAAACACTTAGTCGTTATGGCGCCTGTCATGGAATCAGGCAAGCCACACATTTCATGAAGTAAAGGTTGTTTTTCAGAAAATTTATAAATTCAGAAACAAGAATAACGATTATAATCCCTTTGAAAGTCTAATGTCACTAAAACACAGTTTAAAATCCAATCCCAGATCTAGTGCTACCAAGCCACGAGCTACTATAAATACAATGTCAAGATGTAAAGCAGACATAATAATGTCTAGAGAAGACGAAATACAATAGGAAGATAAAGACGGAGAGAATTGAGGCTGCGATCGCCAGCTGCTACCTCGAAGACTCCAGGGAACTCTGTCAACAAAATCAACCACTGATACCGAGCCTCGATGAACCTGGATCTGCACACAAGGTGAAGGGGTAACGCGAGTACACCAACTTAGAAGTAATGAACCCAAAATATGGGCTGAGAGGTAGTGACGGACTAAACCTCAACAATTACAATAACAACGTACAGAAATTAGACATGTTCACAGTTTATCAGAAAATGAACTAAATATGCCAGGTATGACCAGTATACTCTACATGCCAATATATATAAACCAGTGTGGAGATGCACACACTGCTCACAACCCTCGCACAGAAGTCCTCTCAGTACCGTATATGGCTCTCAGGCCCAGGGAAGATCCATCCCGGAATGTGCATGATCATCGGTGACCGTAGTCACTCAGTACTGAGGAAAAAGGCCAATCCAGCCCCACGGAGAAGATCCATCTCCGAAATACAGCACTCAGACAAGATCCATGTCCAGGGATGATCCATCCCTCACATAACATCAACTTCGGACAATATCCATGTCCAGGGAAGATCCATCCCTCAATATCAATGCGCTCACTAGGGGTGTTAAGACTCCGAAGGCATGATTAGAGTATTGTTGCGGTGTGCAGTCTGATCCCATAACTGTCTCAATAACAGGCTCTCGGCCCAACTCAGTCATTTCTCTCCAGTCTCGCTCACATGGCTCATAGATGCATGAATTAGCTCAGAACAATGATAAATATATATACAAAATTACAATTATCGAGACTGGGGCATGAAATGATATGTTATAACAGGACTGAGTTTATGAAATCAAATAAGCACATAAAGAGGCAGTAATATATGACCACTCAGATCTCAGCATTTGCGGCGTGAAGCCCTAACATTTGACTTAACGTGATTTCTAGCATATTCACATTAACCACATCAATAAAAGTGCGGATATAAATCTGTAATAGCTACTAGACGGTTCCATGGGATGATCCAGGCCACAATTCACTCGGTGCATGCCCGCACGCCCGTCACTTGGCATGTGCGTCACCTTAATTATAGTCATATATCATATAATTCGGGGTTTCGAACCCTCGAAACCAAGTATGGAAGCGTTACTTACCTCAAAACCGGCTAAAATCCTAGCCCTCGATGCCTTTGCCTCTAGACTCGGCCTCCGAGTGCTCAAAATATACACAAAATAGGTTTATATCATTATCATATGCCAATGAACGAAGTTCATTCGACAATTATCAAAATTAATCAAATTTCCCGAAATTGGCCAAACCCGACCCCCGGGCCCACGTCTCGGAATCCGATAAAAATTATATCACAAGAATCCTTATCCTTCAACGAGTCTACCCATATAAAACACATAAAAATCCAACCACAAATGACCCCTCAATTCCTCAATTCCCCAATTCAAAGTCTCCAATTACAAACCCTGGTTACCCAATTTTGGTACTAATTTCCCATAAATTTCACTCCTAATCAGTCCAATAATTACATATAAACGAGTTTTGAATCCAAAAGTCTTACCTCCACGAATAATTACATATAAAAATGGTGGAAGAATGACTAAAATCCACCAAGGGTCTTATTTATATGTTCTGCCCAGCGATGACCGCACCTGCAGTCCATTTATCGCACATGCGGTCCCAGTTGCGCACCTGCGCATTTTACATAAAGGACCAATTCCCGCACCTGCGGCCAATCCGCAGGTGCGGCCCATCCTCCGCATATGCGGTCCCTTAGCATCCAAACAAAATCTGCATCTACTTCTGGTGGTCCGCTTCTGCGGACTCACACCTGCGGTCCCCTCTCCGCAGGTGCGGAAACACCAGAAAACTTCACACCAGCAACTCCAAAATGCCAAAAATCATGTCGATACCCATTGGAACTCAAACCGAAGCCCTCAAGACCCATCCAAAAGCACAAACAAGACATAAATGATCACCCGGACTTAGCGTACCCCCGGAGCACCCAAAATAACATCAAAACGTCAATTCAAACCATGATTCAAGCCTAAGGATTTCAAACCTTCCAAAAATCACCAACGATGCTTAAGCTAACCAAACCTCGCCCGAATGACCTGAAAATTTGCACACATATCCAAAATGACGCTACGAATCTATTCCAACTTCCGGAAATCCATTCCAACCCCGATAGCTAATTTTCCACTGCCGACCAAAAATTTCCAAATACTCAATTTTGCCAACCCCTTTTAAAGGAGAACCAGAAGAACAACAATGAACTCAAAGCTAATGAAGGATTCAAGTCTAATTCTACTCCGGACCTCAAAACAACATTCCAAACACACTCCTAAGTCCCAAATCACCTAACAAAGCTATCCGAGCCATAAAATCTACATTCCGAGGTCGTTCACCTATAAGTCAACTCTCGGTTGACTTTTCCAACTATTAGGCCACTTTAAGAGACTATGTGTCTCAGTTCTCACCACGACCACTCCAAACCCGAACCAACTGACCCAACACATCATGAATATGTTAAATAACATATGATAAAGCTGAAATAGGGGAAAGGGGGCTAATCTCAAGGAACAACCGGCCGGGTCGTTATAGATAGTGCTCAAGATATTTGGGAAGATCTTAAAGAATGATTCAATAAGGTGGATAGATCAAGGTCATTCAGTCTACATCAAGAAATTGTTAGACCAACCCAAGAAAAAACTTCAGTAGCAACTTACTTCACAAAGTTAAAAGAGTTGACCAACAATCAGGTCCTCCGGCAACAACAACTCCTACTATGGGCAGAGGCCGAGGCCATGCTAGAGGCTGAGGCAAGGGTAGGACACAACCTATTTCTCAGGCAGCAGCCCCAGCTGCGGAGCCCTAGATAGAGATTGATGAGGGGGATCCAGCTCAGACCATTCCAGCGGGACCAGCTCAGGTCTAGAGGGGTTTATTGCTTACCCCGGTACATCAGGATGATTTGGTCTGACTAGTGGGCCTTAAGGAGAGTGTAGCTCAGACCAGCACATTTCTTGTGGCAATACCCGTATCTCAGGCTTGAGAAGGGGTTCAGACTCATGTTACCCACACTCTTGAGCAGATTACTCCTCAGATTCATACCCGAGCAGCCAATCCAATTGGGGTAGCTCAGCTAGTTGTTGCAGCACCGCTTGTTGATAAGGAAGCTATGTTATCTGATGCTTTGTGGAGACTGGACAGGTTTATCAAGCTTTTCCTTGTACATTTCAATGGTGCCACTTCAGAGGATCCTCGGGAATACCTTGATAGCTGTCATGAGGTTCTTCGAAACAGGGGTATTTTGGAGACCAATGGGGTCGACTTTGCTGTTTTTCATATGACTGGTTCCGCCAAGAAATGGTGGATAGATTATTTGTTGACTAGACCAGTTGGGTCACCTGCTCTGACTTGGAATGAGTTTTCGCATCTCTTTTTGGAGAAGTTTTTGCCTATGACTACCAGGGAGGAGAATAATTGTCAATTTGAGCGTCTTCAGCAAGGCAGCATGACTGTTACTCAGTATGAGAATCGCTTTGTGGATTTGGATCGACATGTTATTCTTTTGTTACCCATAGAGAGAGAGGAGGTCAGGAGATTTATTAAGGGCCTTGCTCATCCCATCAGGTTACAGAAGGCTAAGGAGACCGGGAGCGAGATTTCCTTTTAGGATGCGGCCAATGTGGCCAGGAGAGTTGAGATGGTTCTCGAATTAGGAGGTCAGGGGTAAGACAAGAGACCTCGTCGTTCCGGTGGATTCAGCGGTGCCTCATCCAGAGGCAGGGTTACTTTTAATAAAGTCCATTCTTCCATGCCATTCCATTCAGCACTTCAGACATCTCATGGTACTTCAGGTGGTCATGGTTCTTATGTGCCTCCTTCTGCTCAGCCAGTCTATAGTGCACCTTCAGCTCCTATCAGAGCACCTCCTCTGCAGAGTTATTATCGTGGTCAGTCGGCTCGTCAGGGTCGGCCTCTATATCAGGAGGGATGCTTCGAGTGTGGTGAATATGGGCATATTAGGAGAGCTTGTCCGAGATTTTTAGGTAATCAACTTCAGTATCAGGGTTCTCGTGCCATAGTTCTGACACCAGTTGCGACATCGTTTGCCCAGCCACCCAGGGGTAGGGTCAGGTGGCCAGAGGTAAGGGCCATATTGTTAAAGGTGGAGGACAGCCAGCTAGAGGTGGAGGCCATCCCGCTAGAGGTGGAGGTCCGCCTATCAGAGGTCCTTCTAGAGACGTAGTTCAGGGTGGTGGGGCCCAACCCCGATTGTATGCATTTCCAGCCAGACCTGAGGCGGAGTCCTCCGATGCTGTTATCACAGGTACCATTTTAATTTGCAATAGAGATGCTTCAGTTCTGTTTGATCCGGGGTCTACTTACTCTTATGTGTCATCTTATTTTGCTTCGTATTTGGTCGTGCCTCGTGATTCCTTGAGTGTCCCTGCTTATGTGTCTACGCCTGTGGGTGATGCTATTGTGGTAGATCGTGTGTATCATTCATGTGTGGTCATTATTGAGGGTCTTGTAAATAGTGTAGACCTTTTGCTTCTTGATATGGTGGATTTTGATGTCATATTGAGCATGGATTGGTTTTCACCTTATTATTCCATCTTAGACTGTCACGCCAAGGTAGTTACCTTAGCTTTGCCGGGGTTTCCTTGATTAGAGTGGAAAGGGACTCCGGGTCATTCTTCTAGTAGAGTCATTTCTTATGCCAAGGCTCGTCGCATGGTTGATAACGGGTGTTTGACTTATTTGGCCCATGTTCGTGATTCTAATGTTGAGGCTTCTTCTATAGCTCGGTGCCTATTGTTCGTGAGTTTCCCGAGGTGTTTCCTGCAGACCTGTCGGGGATTCCACCCGACAGGTATATTGATTTTTGCATTGATGTGGCTCCGGGCACTCAGCCCATTTCTATTCCTCCATGCCGGATTTCCCCACCAGAGTTGAAAGAATTGAAATAACAGTTGCAAGATTTTCTTGATAATGGTTTCATTAGACCTAGTGTCTTGCCCTGTGGTGCACCGATTGTGTTCGTGAAGAAGAAGGATGGATTTATGAGAATGTGTATAGATTATCGGCAGTTGAACAAGGTTACTATCAAGAATAAATATTCATTGTCGAGAATTAATGATTTATTTGATCAGCTTCAGGGTGCCAGGGTGTTTTCAAAAATTGATTTGAGATCGGGCTACCATCAGTTGAAGATTAGGGCATCTGATGTGCCTAAGATAGCCTTTTGTACGAGGTATGGGCACTATGAATTTCTGGTGATGTCCTTTGACTTGACTAATGCCCCAACAACATTTATAAACTTGATGAATCGGGTTTTCAAGCCTTATATAGATTCCTTCATAATTATGTTCATTGAAGACATTCTAATATACTCCCGCAGTCGGGAAGAGCACGAGCAGCACCTCCGGATAGCGCTTCAGACTTTTAGGGATAGTCAGTTGTATGCTAAATTTTTAAAGTACGAATTCTAGTTGGATTTGGTAGCTTTCTTGGGTCACATCGTATCAGTAGAGGGTATTCAGGTAGATCCTAAGAAAATAGAGGCAGACAAGAACTGACCTAGACCCACTTCAGCCACGGAAATCAGGAGCTTCTTGGGTTTGGCAGGTTACTACCGTCATTTTGTGGATGGGTTCTCATCTGTAGCAGCCCTAGTGACTAAATTGACTCAGAAAGGTGCCCCATTCAAATGGACAGACGAGGGTGAGGCGAGCTTTCTGAAGCTCAAGACTTCTTTGACTACAGCACCGGTGTTGGTGTTACCATCAGGTTAGGGATATTTTACGGTATATTGTGATGCCTCCCGTGTTGGGCTTGGAGCGGTATTCATGCAGGAGGGCAGGGGATTGTATATGCGCCTCGGCAGTTGAAAGTCCATGAGAAGAATTATCATGTCCATGAATTATAGTTGGCAGCCATTGTTCACACATTGAAGATTTGGAGGCACTATCTCTATGGTATGCCGTGTGAGGTTTTCACGGATCATCGCAGTCTCCAGTATTTGTTCAAGCAAAAGGATCTTTATTTGAGACAGAGGAGATGGTGGTCGATGCATTGAGTAGGAAGGCAGTGAGTATGGGCAGCCTTGCATTCATTCCAATCGGTGAGAGACCGTTAGCTTCAGACATGCAGACGTTGGCTAATCATTTCGTGAGGTTGGATATTTCGCCCAACAGTGTTTTAGCTTGTACAGTCGCTCGTCTTCCTTATTTGAGCGTATCAGAGGTCGGCAGGATGATGACCCACATTTGATGGTCCTTAGGGACACATTTTGGCACGGTGGTACCAAGAAGGTTACAGTTGGAGATGACGGCGTTTTTAGGATGCAGGGTCGTATATGTGTTCCTAATGTAGATAGGCTTCATGAGTTGATCCTTGAGGAGGCTCACAGTTCTAAGTATTCTATTCACCCGAGTGCTGCCAAGATATACCAGGACCTACGACAGCCTTATTGGTGGCGAAGGATGAAGAAGGACATTGTTGCTTATGTGGCTCGTTGTTTGAATTGCCAACATGTGAAGTATGAGCATCAGAGACCCGGTGGCTTGCTTCAGTAGATAGAGATTCCTGAGTGGAAGTGGGAGCGTATCACTATGGACTTCGTTGTTGGACTCCTACGGACTCAGAGGAAGTTTGACGTCGTTTGGGTCATTGTAGATAGGCTGACTAAATCAGGACATTTCATTCCAGTGGCAAGTACTTACACTTCAGAGCGGTTGGCAGATATATATATTCGAGATATTGTTCGCCTTCACGGTGTGCCAGTGTCTACTATTTCTGATCGAGGTACGCAGTTTACCTCGCACTTTTGGAGGGCAGTTCAGCAAGAGTTGGGTACACGGGTTGAGTTCAGCACAACATTCCATCCTCAGACAGACATGCAGTCCGAGCGTACTATTCAGATCTTAGAGTATAAGCTTCGTGCTTGTGTTATTGACTTTGGAGGTTCTTGGGATCATTTCTTTCTGTTAGCGAAGGTTGCCTACAATAATAGCTATCAGTCAAGCATTCAGAAGGCTCCCTATGAGGCGTTATAAAGTAGACAGTGTAGATAGCCAGTTGGATGGTTTGAGCGGGGAGAGGCTCGATTATTGGGTACAGACTTAGTTCAGGAGGCCTTGGACAAGGTCAAGATTATACAGAATCGCCTTCGTACAGCTCAGTCTAGGCAAAAAAGTTATGTCGACCGTAAAGTTTGTGATGTGGCATTCGTGGTTGGAGAAAGGGTACTACTTCGGGTATCGCCCATGAAGGGTGTTATGAGATTTGGGAAGAAGGGGAGCCCTAAGTATATCGTGCCATTTGAGATTCTTGAGAGAGGGGGGGAGGAAGCTTATAGACTTGCATTGCCTCCAGGGTTATCCTCAGTTCATCCGGTATTCAATGTTTCTATGCTCCGGAAATATCATGGTGACCCATCCCACGTGTTAGATTTCAACACTATCCAACTAGACAAGGATTTGACTTATGAAGAGGAGCCGGTAGCCATTTTAGACTGGCAGGTTTGTTAGTTGAGGTCAAAGAATTACCCTTAAGTTCGAGTGCAATGGAATGTTCAGCCTGCTGAGGAAGCTTATTGGGAGTCCGAGTCGGACATGCGGAGTAGATATCCACACTTGTTCGCCAGTTCAGGTACCTTTCTATGCCCGTTTGAGGACGAACGTTTGTTTTACATATGGATATTGTGATGACCCAAAGGGTTATCTTTTGAATTAATACTCCATTACGGGCTCATTATCCTTAAAAGATTAATTTTAATTACCTCGATTTGCGCGCGCAGTCCGAGCGTGAATCTGGGAAGCCTTTATGTGAAAATATAAGAAATAATAATTTTTAGAGTTAAAATTTGATTTTAGTTGACTTTGGTCAACATTTTTACTAAATGAACCCGGACCTGTGTTCCGACGGTCCCGGGAGGTCCGCAGTAAAATATGGCACTTGAGTGTATGCCCGGAATTGAATTCTGAGGTCCCTAGCCTTAGAAATAAATTCTTTAAGAAAATTATTGTGCTGGTTTTTTAATGGAATAAATAAATGAATTAATGTTTGAAACCATTGGTATCGGGCCCGTATTTTGGTTCCGGAGCCCGGTACAAGTTTGTTATAATGTTTAAGTACTATCTGTGAAATTTGGTGGAAATCGTTGTTCATTTAACGTGATTCGGACGTCCGTTTGAGAAAATAGTGAATTCGAAGTGTTATTGAAAAAATCATGAGTTTTGGGATTGAATTCGTAGTTTTAGGTGTTATTTTTGTGATTTGATAGCACGAGAAAGTCTGCATGATGTTTTTAGGCTTCCGTGCATGTTTGGTTTAGAGCACTGAGGGCTCGGGTGTGTTTTGGGTAGGCTACTGGTGCACTGACTCGTCCATCTTCGCGATCGTGAAGCTTCTCCCGCGATCGTGAAGAGTAAATGCACTGAAGGTCATTTTTTTTCTTCGCGAACGCGATGGTCGGGCACCCTTCGCGAACGCGAGCTGACTTACGCGAACGCGGTGAGTAAATGGGCCTGGTGGAGGGGAGTCTTTTTCTTCTACGCGAACGCGCCCACCTGGTCGCGAACGAGATGACCAAAGGCCGCAATGCATCGCGAACGCGAGCCTTCCTACGTGAACGCGAAGGCCACTGGGCCATGATTCTACGTGATCGCAACAGGACCATCGCGAACACGATGAAGGCCTGTCCAGCGACTTAATAACAGAATTAAAAATGGGCAGTAGCTATTTTTATCATATTTTCAAACTAAGACGACCTAGAGGCGATTTGCATCATACAAGTTCTTCCCCAAAGTGTTGGTAAACCATTCTAAACTATTTTCTTTCGATTACCCATCCTTTTTCATCACTTTTCAACCAAAAATCAAGGGTTTTCATGGTAGAGAATTTTTTATAATTAGAATTTTGACCTTGAATTGGGGTCGAATTTTGAAACTAATTATATATTCGGTCTCGGAGGTGAATGGGTAAACGGAATTTGGTCCGAACTCCGACTTTGGACCAAGTGGGCCCGGGGTCGATTTTTAACTTTTTTGGGAAAACTTAGGAAACCCTAAATTTGCATTAAAGTTAGTTCCTTTAGCACTAATTTATGATATTGAACTAATTATGATTAGATATGAGTGTGTTGGAGGTGAATTCGAAAGGAAAAGTTGTAATTGAGCAGTGAGTGGTCTGCGAAATTGAGATAAGTGTTTGGTTTAACCTTGACTTGAGGGATTAGGAATCCCCAACTTAAATGTTATGTGAAATTTCATGTGTGTGGTGTATAGGTGAGGTGACGAGTATCTATGCACCACCAAATTTCTGGTTAGCATGGTCCCTTCCCTGTTTCCAATTTATTATATTCCTGTCTTAATTGTTTAATTATCATTGATGCCGCCATGCTTACTTGTTTGTGTCTACTTGTTTGCTAGATATTGTTTCACTTATTTGGAAGTATTAATTGTTCCTTAGTTTCATTGTGGTACATTAATTGTTGAGCTGGTTGTCAGTGTTTTATGATACATTCCGGTTTGTTTCGCTGTGTGATGAAAATTAGTGAAGCTTCTGAATAGTACAGCTTTCTGTCTACCATTATTGAGACATAAATATTGTGAAAGACCTTGATCTAATTTGTGAAACCTTTATTATAAATAATGAGATGAGATATTCTAGTGAGTGCGGGTTGCATGCCGCAACAAGGAGTAATAAGGGTGGACAAGTGGGATCGGGTTGCACGCCGCAGCAGGAGAAATAAGGGTGATATATATAGGAAGGAGCAATAAGGGTGGACAGGTGGGATCGGGTTGCATGCCGCAACAAGGAGAAATAAGGGAGAATATTCATGTTTTACTGTTTATATGATAAAGAATGGAAAACTCAATGTTTTATTTTGTTGTTCCCATATTCTGCTTTTACCATTATTTAAATTATAACTTTGAAATTTTCATAAGAATTGGTTATAGCTGAGATCTGGGTAAGTTACCTGAGTTATTTTATTAATTGTTGCAATTTATTGTTTATTTAGTTTAGTATTCCCTTCTTGCTTTATTATACATTGTATCCAGGTTATAATATAAATGTCATGTCGTAACCTCGTCACTACCTCATCGAGGTTAGGCTCGACACTTACCAGTACATGGGGTCGGTGTCGCGCCCCTTTTTTCCTCGCAGAGATCGGGTTTATGACATTTTAGTTAAGACAACTCTTTCCTTTTGGGAAAGGGGTTTGTGTTTTTTTTTAGAGTCGCCACCTAACGATTTTTAAAGGTGTGTTAGGACACCAAAGGGGTTCATTTACAACTACGTTGTTAACCAAAGATAGGGTCAGGGCTTAAAATTATCCTAAGGGGAAGGTGTTAGGCACCCCTCAGGATCCACAAGTGTGGTTCCCGGCCGAACAGATTTTGTGAATTTGTACGACTTTGGCAAACAAACAAGTAAGGGATCAAATAAGAGGGGATTTAACCCTAAGTACACATAGAGGTTTGAAAACAATTAATGAAAAGAAGTTTCGAAAAGCGTTACAATATAAGCATGTGAGAGTAAAGGATATCCTAGGTTTGTGGTAATATGGATCACATCAATGCAATACCCGGTATGACACTCCTCAAAGAGGGGCTACACGTGGTATTAGCGCACCGGTCATCATATCCATATTCTACCCTTTCCCACCCCGTGAAGGTAATTAAAGCGAGTGTTGGTCACGAACTCTATTTCATACTGCTGCCCGTCCCTTCCTATCAGTCCCAGAGGAAGTTAGGACTACTATCCTAAAAGGGAGGTTTCTAAGTACACCCTCAGTTTTCAAAGGTAAAACTGCTAAGGCGACAAATAACAAAACAAGTAGGACTGCACATAAGGGAAGAACATGGAAAGCAATTAAGGGGCTCAAGTATACCTCCACATATAGTGCACACACACAGCATGCCTCATACACAAATTAGGTCCAAATTCATCTCCTAAACATGATGTCTAAGTGATAATAGCAGAGTTCAATTATATCACATAACTCAGAGAGGAAGTCCTAGTCATGGCTTGCCTACTGATTTTAGCAGGCTGGTAGTTAAACATGATCACAAAGACAGGTCTGGTTTTATTTATCGTAATTGGCTATTGCCTAGGTGTAGCATAAGATGCAGCAGTTGTATTTGTTAAAGGTTTCAGATTCCCAATCCTAATAACATGTGATCCTAAGTGTGTACAAAGGACTGATTACCGGTTTGTTTAGGCCAGGGGACTGTTTCAGACATATTTTTAGACTAAGTATGATCCTATTCCATGATGTCTAATGCAGCATGGTAACTTAAATATGATTTTCTAAATGAATACAGGGTTACAGCGTTATGCATAACTTCAAGAATAGCATAGGTGACAGATTTTAATAGTTGTTTGCCTAAAACATGATCTCTACGTATATAGCATGGTAAAGCATGATTGCAGATTTGTTAACACACTCGTTTTAAGGCAGGATTTAAATTACGTTTTAAGAATCGCATGATAGCGGTTTTTCATTGTTATTACTGATCCTATGAACAGGATTTTCTAAGTGAGGATGATGTGCTAAAATAAAAGCAGATGTATCAACATAAGTGACAAAATGCATGACATGCTTGATTGCTAGACATGGTTAATAGTGCGCACATAGGAAAACTAAACCTAGAGAAGCATGATATCTACCCATACTTATACTATAGCATGCATACCCTACCCATTTTCACTATCCAGCCCCAGAATAGTATTTACAAATTATTACAAGCCTCTGAATATGAATTACATAATTAAAATAGGAAAAGAAGAAGTTAACTATAGGGAGCCTTCCATAGTAGGCCCAAGTTTCCGGATCCTCAGTACCATATACTGTTGTTTCACAACCTTTCATAATCCGGGTGTATCAGAGTTCCCTAAGGATCTCAGAGGATCCCGAGCAGTGCTCACACCCAGATTTCATAGCCGAAATAGAGTAAGTGCAGTGTGGAAGGGCCAACTCTTGTGTGTCAAAGTTCAGAGGGAGCTCAAGGGTCCCAAAGCAATGCTTACACAAAAGGGGCAGATCTTAATATCTAGGAGTATAGTGAAATGTGCTCATAGTTTGAGAAATTTAAAACAACAATATTGAAAACAATTTGAAAAGAGGAGATACTTAGTAAAGACCATTTTTTTAGAAAAAAGGTTCAACTAATGAAACCAATTTTGGGAAAACACCAAACTCAAAACAAAATAAAGCCAACATCACATAAAGGACCCAGGTGGCTCAGCAATCACAAACAGGGGTGAGAGGTTTGAGGGAAAAATACAGAGCCTGTGAAGCAAACGGAAGCATACATAGACATACAATCAGAAGTTCCCAAGGTTCAAGGGGGATCAGGGTGTAACAAAGTATCAGAACATATCAACACCAAACAACTGAGACCATGATAGAACTAATGTACTAGTCAGAGGCATGGAGATTCATATAAGGAACAGATACTAAGTGCGAAGATAAACATTGGTATTTTACAAGTAAAGTGAGACTTAACATGTAGAGGAAACTCAGAAACTTAATTGCATGTTGAACAGCAAAATAGTAAGTAAAAGCATAGCAGGTACACAAAGAATTGTAATTGTAACGGCCCAGCCGATCATTTCGCGTATTAGGACTCCGTTCCCTTAAATGAAACCTTCCATAGCGGCTACTCGTGCTTTATGACTCTCGGGAGCGGGTGGTTCGGTATTTGGGAATGAAATGGATGGTTTAGGAACACTTGGTTCCTTAAGGTTGGCCTATTTGGCCAAGTTTGACTTCGGTCAACATTTTGAGCAAACGACCTCGGAATCGAGTTCTGAAAGCTCCAGTAGCTTCGTATGTTGATTTTGGACTTGGGCATATGTTCGGCCCGGGTTTCTGATGACCTGGGAGCGTTTCGGTGCCCAAAATGGAAATCATGATTTCCTTAAGTTTAGAATTTGGCCTGGAATGGGACTTCATGCTATCGAGGTCCGAATGGAATTACGGGACCAACAATAGTTCTGTGTAGTTATTTATGGCTTGTCTGCAAAATCTGGGATCATTCCGAGTAGTATAGACTCGTTCGGCGCAATGAAGCGAATTCTAGAATTCTTAAGTTCTTAAGTTTGAATAATTTGGTTTTGGGATTGAATTTTGAGTTTCGTTGTTGATTTTCATGTTACGGAAGTTCAATCAAGTTTGTATCATGAATACAGACTTGCCGGTGCTTTTGGACAGGGTCCCGAGGGGCTCAGGGGTGTTTTAGACCCCCGCGAGCTAAGTTGGAAAAACCAGAAATTTCTCTATCCGGTTTCCTTCTCTGCGATCGCAGAAGGTGGTTTGCGATCGCGGAGAAGGGTTTTGCTGGGCTGCTGATTTTTCTCTGCGCGCAGCCTTCCCCTTGCGATCGCATAGGTTCGGGCCCCAAAGCTTCGCGATCGCATCCCTTTCACGCGATCGCATTGAGTCGCAGCTGGGCCGGGTGAAATTGTTCATCGCGATCGAAGGACCTCTGTCGCGATCACAGAGGTTAGACCAGATGGTCTTCGCGATCGCAGGAACTCTGATGCGATCGCAGAGGTCAGTCCAGTTTCCCTTCGCGATCGCAGGCCTAGTGTCGCGATCGCAGTTAAGCATTTCTTGGGCAGTATTTAAATGCCCAATTACGGGTTTTCTTCTTCATTTTCAATACCCAACCTCCATTAAAGCTCCTCAAAGCTAGGGAAAAGTTGTACAAGGTCAAGTTCCTCAAGGTTAGTGTAATTTCCTCTCTAAATTCATGGATTAATTATGGAAATCCAACTAGTTTACCTATTAAAATATCAAATCATGGGAAAATTGGGTAGAAAATTCTAGGGCTTTGATAATTAGTGAATTATCCCTTTTTAGCCATGAATTCCTAAATAAATTATGTAATTTCGATCCTTAGGCTTCGGGTAATTCATTCCGTCGTGAATTTTCAAAACCCGAACACATGGGCCCGGGGTCAAAATCTCGAAAACCTTTAAGAATGCTATACTTTGGAAATTCTTGTTAATTATTTCTCTTGGTATCTAAATTGATTCAATTGCGCTATATTTTTCTAGTTGCGAGCCGTCGAGGGTAGTTCCGGAGTTTCGTGCGCATTCTTGATCTAGTCGTTGGTCCGAGGAGTACTTCATCGAGGTGAGTCTCCTTTCTAACTTTGTAAGAGGGAAATTGTCCCCATAGGTGTTCTATGTGTTATATGTTTTGTATTCGGGGGCTGCGTGCGTACCTTGTGACGAGAGTCCGCACGTAGCAACTACTATTGTTATGTCCGGGTAGTTTTAGGATCACAGCATACCTTGTCTTCTACTTTGAAATGATTTATATGTTATAATTCTTGCTTGGATGTAGCGTTGTTTCCTTGAATATTTCATTGATTAAGTATTTGGAAAGATTTGATATGTGAAGTGAACCTAGTATTTGGTATACATATGTTGTCGCTTTGCAAGTTACATTCCGCAAGTGACGTGAGATTCCTTCCACTCTTAGGGGAGCGGGCCGTACGCTACGGCGAATATATATACTGCACTCCTGGTTCGGGCCGGTCGATCCCCGGCAGTGCACAAGGACTTACTTGAGAATGCACTCTCGGTACGGGCTGGTCGATCCCCGGCAGTGCATGGACGAAGTTACATTATGATATGATATGATTACACAGATGGACGCACTCTTGGTACGGGTCGATCGATCCCCGGCAGTGCGTAGTTGAGTTTTTGGTAAGCATGCACTCTTGGTACGGGTCGGTCGATCCCCGGCAGTGCATAGCTCTTTGTTATGACTATATTATCATCATGCACTCTTGGTACGGGCCGGTCGATCCCCGGCAGTGCATAGCTATTCTTCCCCCTGATTCCAGCCAAATGTTTTACTCTTCGGTGCGCATGGCTGCTCGGTATTGTTTCCTGACTTATGATTTGACGATTGTTTAAGAAAGACTAAAAGGGAAGTTGTTATTGTTTGAGTAATCATTTGAGAACTCTTTGATATCTTCTTATTATTTGTACCCTGCTACATGTCTACTGTTTTCCTTACATCTTGCTTTACTTTATTACTGTTGGACCTTAGTGAGTATCGAGTCGACCTCTCGTCACTACTTCTTCGAGGTTAGACGGGATACTCACTGGGTATATATTTATATATATGTACACATGCTGCACTTCCTTTTTCTTTTTTGTACTTGACTGTACAGGTTCGGAGGTTGGTACGTCTGGTTATCCGGTTGGTGAATAGATATTGATGGAGTGATTATACTTCACGGTGAGCTGTCCTTCCTGGCGACTTCCTGGCAGCACCTTGGAGATCCTTTGTTTATTCTTTGTCTTTTACATTCAGACCGAGGCTATGTATATATATTTTGTCATTGTATATTCTGTAGTTTCCCGTGACACTCGTGACACTAGTTCCTAGCACACACGTCGTATATATTTTGGGTAGTGGGCTGTATATCTAGATATATGTCTTACCTTGGCTAGGCATAGTCAGGTTTTTACTATCGCACCAGGCCATATCATGTTTAGTTGTTTAAAAGTGGTAAGTTTTGACTTGTTTAGATTATATGGGATGGGTAGCACCTAGTGTAATTCACATCGGCTTGCCTAACCCGTTGTTTGGCACCATCGCGACCCGAATTAGGATTTAGGTCATGACAGTAATAGTAATAGAGGCATGTTGGTTTGAGGATTGAATTCTAAATTAGGACATACCAGTAGAGTGTAGAAAACAATAACATAAAGCATAATGTTGAAGATGAACAATTGTTAGCCTTGGCTTGCAGCCGGCTAACTCAGATCAGTAGTGAGTAGCAGAGAAGAAGGAATAGAGAGAGAGCAAGTTTTATTGTGAGAGAGAGAGTGCACAGATTAGTTTTTTTCTCTGTCCCATTGAAAAAATAAGAGGTAGGGGTATATATAGCTTTGAAAACAGTAGTAAATAAGGTGTAAATCAAAATCAAGCAGTAATCAAAGGGATTCATAATCAATCGGTATCAGAATAGTATGAGCACTTCCTTAATTAAGGGAATTAACTCTCAAACGGTAAGAAAAGGTTGCAAGTAAGGAAAGGAATCATGTATAGCAAAATAAGGAAAAATTTCGTACATAGTAAGCACAAGGTGGGGAATTGGGGGCAGGTTCATTAAAGCACTACTGTAAGAGTCAGTTGATAGTAATTAAGGCAATAAATAACTGATAGTCGTAAAGATTATCACAGGAAATCAATCAATCACAGGAAATTAGGGATTCAAAAATAGGAGTAGCACTGGTTTAAGAATCATCATAGGTTATACAGAATTAACACATAATAGGAGAAAAATCAGAAACCCTAATGATTGAAACAAGGTAACATCACACGGAATTAGCGGCTTACATAGAACAATGACATGAATCACTAAATAAGCATAATACAAGCAGGAAAGGTAAAGGTTTAGAGGTATCGATAAACAAAGAATAGATATGAATCACAGATTAAGCATGGTAATAGCAGCCGGAAACCCTAACAAACAATATGGGGTAAAACATCACGAAATCACAGAATAATCAAGAGAACAGAGTGAACACAATAGAACAGATGAACACATCGTTGTAGTCAAACTCAGAGCCATTGGTTAAAGCTAAGATTTTAGGGTTTTTAATGAAATAACTCATACATGGAAAGAGAAAGCTTAAACATAACGAAAGTCACAAAACAATACCAAAAATCTAAAAGGAAATCGTTTTTTGAAAAAGGGGTTTGAAACCCTAGTTTTGAAGACGAAGAGCTATCTTAGAGAAATCGGGAAAATCCTTTGGTAAAACAACAATAAACTCATAATATACATAGCTCCATAACAGATCTAGAAGAAAAAATCGGAAAATATTAAGTTTAGGGTTTCAGAGAACCCAGAGAAAAACGAGAAAACCTTAAAATTTCACCGACTTTAGCCAGAGAGGTCACAGATCTTACTCAGACGGTCGGAGGTGGCCGTAAATGGCATGAGAACCAGTGGGGTGAGTGAACCGCCTTCTGGTTCCTATGAGGGCCTCAGGGTGGTGATACATGGTGCAGAAATGAAGAAAAGGCCAAGAAATGATGAGAGGCCATGATTTCCGGCAGGGTATCAGAGCTTTAGGTTCACGTAATCTCACGAGTCACGGGAAAACCCAGTAGAGTCTTGCGGATCGGTACGGAGACATCTGTACTTATCTTCAGGAGGCTATAGGGCGTTAAGAAACTCCTTTTGTTCATATCCTATCGTGCAATCGATGATGTACTCAAAACCGTTCTTCTATTCTCTCACAAATAGTGAGGACGCGTGCTTCATATGTTCCTGATCCAGGGGAGGTTGCTACCCCAGCCGCTCGAGGCCGTGGTAGGGGCAGGGGTAGGGCTCATGTTCGTAGGAGGGGGCGAGGGCATCCCAGAGCTGTACCGGTCGCACCGATTGAGGATCCTTATGTTGAGGGGAAGGATGAGCTGCCCCCAGTGGCTCCACCACCAGCTGATTTTATGACGGCGCCGGGCTTCCAGGAGGTCATGGGCCGTATGATAAGGTTCATGGATACTATGTCACAGGCGGGTATACTTCCATCAGATCCTGCTACTTCTCAGGCAGGAGGGGGAGTTCAGACCCCTAGCGCTCAGGCTACGGGACAAGCAGCAACAGCACATCATACTCCAGATATTCCACCAGTGATTGGGGTTCAGCCTGGGGTGGCAGCACCAGAGCCCAGGCCAGTCGCAGAGATGGACCAGCTGAAGTTGCTGGGTAGATGGACCCAACTTCACCCTCCAACCTTCGGGGGTGAGTGGGGAGAGGCCGTACAGGATTTCATCGAGAGGTGCAGGGGTAGACTGCACAACATGAGGATACTAGAGTCACATGGGGTAGATTTCACAACCTTCCAGCTTGAGGGCAGAGCTCGCCGCTGGTGGCAGTCTTATATACTCAGTAAGCCAGCAGGGTCTCCACCGGTTACTTGGGAGTGGTTTATTCAGTTATTTTTGGACAGATACATTCCACCATCTAAGAGGGAGGAGCTTCGGGGTCAGTTCGAGAGATTGGAGCAGGGGCAGATGTCCGTGACCGACTATGAGGAGAGATTTTCAGACCTATCCCGCCATGCCCTTATGATATTGCCCACGGATGCAAAGAGAGTTCGGCGGTTTGTAGCAGGTTTAAATCTAGGCATCAGGACCTCCATGGCCAGAGAGGTAGAGATGGGTACTCCATACCAGCTGGTAGTTGAGATAGCTCGATGTATCGAGGGTTACCGTATGAGGGGCAGAGATCAGGGTTAGCCAGGTTAGCAGGGTCAGTACGACAAGAGGGCCAGGTTCACAAGTGATTTCAGGGGTACTCCAGCCAGGGGCAGGGGTCAGTTTGGAGGTGGTCAGTCTAGCAGGCCTTCTTATGCAGCACCTTCCTTACCTCCTAGGGTTGCTCCAGTCAGGTCCCAGTTTAGTTCCATGCCAGAGCGCTCTTATCATCCACCAGCTATCCAGAGTGCACCTAGTAGTTATTCCAGCCATCCGAGATCCTCTGGCTCCTATTTTAGTGCCATGCCAGATGATTCTTACCGCCCTCCAGCTATTCAGGGTTCTTCTTCCTTAGGGCAGCAGGCTATGGCACGTAGAGGTTGTTTCGAGTATGGGAAGCTAGACCATATGATCAGGCAGTGTCCTAGATATCGATGCAAGGCCGTACAGCAGAGTCACCAGCCCAGGGGTTCATCACCAGCAGTTCGACCACCTAGGGGTGGAGGTCAGGTTGGCAGGGGTCGTCCTAGAAGGGGAGGCCAGTCAGGAGGGGGTCATCCAGCTCCAGCTCGTCATGGGGAGCTCAGTCATCGGGTGCTTCAGCCAGATTTTATGATATTCCAGCCAGGGCAGATGCAGTGGCCTCAGACACGATGATTACAAGTATTATTTCAGTTTGTGGTAGAAAGGCTTCCGTGCTATTTGATCCACGGTCTACATATTCATATGTTTCAGTGTTATTTTCTCATTCTCTGGATGTTGCTTGTGAGTCTTTGGGTTCTCCCGTGTATGTGTCCACTCCTGTGGGCGATTCCGTAGAGGTAGACCGGGTTTACCGATCGTGTGTGATCACTTTCTGCGGGCTTGAGACCAGAGTTGATTTATTGTTACTTGATATTGTGGATTTTGAGGTTATTTTGGGCATGGATTGGTTGTTTCCTCATCATGCTGAGTTAGATTTCCATGCCAAGACAGTTACATTAGCCATGCCTGATTCGCTAAGATTATAGTGGAGGGGTTCTTCAGTCAGTGCCTCCAGCCATGTTATTTCCTTCATGAAGGCTCGGCACATGGTCGAGAAGGGGTGTTTGTCTTACCTTGCTTATGTGCGGGACACCACCGCCGAGTCTCCTACCCTTGATTCAGTGCCAGGTTTTCGAGAGTTTCCTGATGTGTTTCCTTCATATCTTCCAGGCATGCCTCCAGATCGAGATATGGATTTTTGCATTGATTTGGCTCCAGGTACTCAGCCTATTTCTATTCCTCCCGATTGTATGGATCCTAAGGAGCTAAAGGAATTGAAGGAGTAGCTTGATGAGTTATTGGTCAAGGGGTTTATTAGGCCAAGTGTGTCGCCGTGGGGTGCTCCAGTCTTCTTTGTGAAGAAGAAGGATGGGTCTATGCGGATGTGCATTGACTACCGCCAGTTGAATAAAGTGACCATCAAGAATAAGTATCCTCTGCCGTGCATTGATGATATTTTTTATCAGCTACAGGGTGCTCGTGCGTTCTCGAAGATTGATTTGAGGTCAGGTTATCACAAGTTGAAGATTCGGGCTTCTGATGTCCCGAAGACTGCATTTTGCACCAGATATGGCCATTATGACTTTTTAGTGATGTCGTTTGGCTTGACTAATGCCCCAGCAGCATTTATGGATTTGATGAATAGGGTATTCAGGCCGTATATTGACTCCTTCATTATTGTTTTCATTAATGATATATTGATCTACTCACGGAGCCTGGGTGAGCACGAGCAGCATTTGAGGGTAGTGCTTCAGACCTTGCAAGAACGGAAGCTTTATGCTAAGTTCTCCAAGTGTGAGTTATGGTTGGAGTCTATGGAATTTATGGAGCATGTGGTGTTCGGTGAGGGTATCAAGGTTGATCCGCAGAAGATTGAGGCAGTGCAGAGTTGGCCACGTCCTACTTCAGCTTCAGAGATCAGGAGTTTTCTGGGTTAAGCATGTTATTACCATCGATTCGTGGAGGGATTCTCTTCTATTGCCGCTCCACTGACTAGATTGACTCAGAAGAATGATCCATTTCAGTGGTCCGACGATTGTGAGGCGAGCTTTCAGAAGCTCAAATCAGCATTGACTTCAGCACCAGTGTTATCATTGCCTTCTGAGTCTGGAGTGTATACAGTGTATTGCGATGCCTCGCGCGTCGGGTTGGGATGTGTGTTGATGCAGGATGGTAGGGTTATTGCTTATGCTTCATGACAGCTGAAGGTTCATTAAACGAATTACCATGTGCACGATTTGGAGTTGGCGGCGATTGTTCATGCTTTGAAGATATGGCGGCATTACTTGTATGGTGTATCTTGTGAGGTCTATACTGACCACCGCAGCCTGCAGTACTTGCTTAAGCAGAGGGACCTTAATTTTAGGCAGCAGAGGTGTCTTGAGTTATTGAAGGACTATGATCTCACTATTTTGTATCATCCGGGCAAGGAGAATGTAGTAGCGGATGCTTTGAGCAGGTGGGCAGCGAGTATGGGTAGTTTGGCCTACATCTCAGCTGAGGAGAGGCCTTTAGCCTTGGACATTTAGTCCTTGGCCAACTAATTGGTGAGATTGGACCTTTCAGAGCCTCGTCGAGTTTTGGCTCATGTGGTTTCTCAGTCCTCACTATTGGGGAGATTAAGGCTCGACAGTTTGATGATCCATGTCTAGCAGAGCTTCAGGATACGGTGGTCCATGGCAGGGCCAAAGGGGATTACTTTAGGCGAGGATGGTGTTCTGCGAATCCAGGGCCGATTGTGTGTTCCTAATGTTGATGGCCTAAGGGAGAGGATTCTAGCAGAGGCTCACAGTTCTTGATATTCTATTCACCCAGGAGCTACGAAGATGTACCGTGATTTGAAGCAGCACTACTGGTGGAGGCGGATGAAGAAGGACATTTTTCAGTATGTGGTCAGGTGTCTTAATTGTCAGCAAGTTAAGTACGAGCATCAGCGGCCAGGAGGCTTGTTTCAGTAGATGCCCATCCCTCAGTGGAAATGGGAGCGTATCACCATGGATTTCGTGGTTGGGTTGCCTCGGACTTTGCGGAAGGTTGACGCGGTTTGGGTCATTGTGGATAGACTGACCAAATCGGCGCATTTCATTCCTGTGGCTACTACTTACACTACAGAGAGGCTG
This sequence comes from Nicotiana undulata, assembly GCA_005239495.1. NCBI lineage: Eukaryota > Viridiplantae > Streptophyta > Magnoliopsida > Solanales > Solanaceae > Nicotiana > Nicotiana undulata. Next base: position 163,316 of record ML292224.1, read on the forward strand.
GCTCAGATTTACCTTCGTGAGATATTCCGGTTGCATGGTGTGCCGGTGTCTATCATTTCAGATCAAGGTCCTCAGTTCACTTCGCACTTCTGGAGAGCTTTGCGCAGCGAGATGGGTACTCAGATAGACCTCTGTTCAGCATTTCACCCTCAGACTGATGGCCAGTCAGAGTGTACAGTTCAGATCTTGGAGGATATGCCCAGGGCTTGTGTGATTGATTTCGGGGGTCAGTGGGACCAGTTCTTGCCTTTAGCGGAGTTTGCATACAATAATAGTTATCAGTCCAGCATCGAGATGGCTCCATTCGAGGCTTTATATGGTCGGCGATGTCGTTCTCTGATTGAGTGGTTTGAGCCTGGAGAGGCTAAGCTATATGGTACAGATATGGTGAGAGATGCCTTGGAAAAGGTAAAGATTATCTAGGAGAGGCTCCGTACAGCACAATCTAGGCAGAAGAGCTACGCAGATCAGCGGGCACGTGACGTAGCATTCATGGAGGGAGATAAGGTTATGTATAAGGTCTTGCCGATGAAAGGCATTATGAGATTCGGGAAGAAGGGCAAGTTGAGCCCCAGGTTTATAGGTCCTTTCGAGGTGTTGAAGCGGGTTGGAGAGGTTGCTTATGAGCTTGCTTTACCTCCTGCCTTATCATGAGTTCATCCAGTTTTTCATGTCCATGCTTCGGAAGTATCACGTCGACTTCTCACACGTGGTTGATTACATCACTATTCAGTTAGATGAGAAGTTGGGCTACGAGGAGGAGCCAGTGGCCATTATTGATAGGCAGGACCGCCAGTTGAGGTCCAAGACAGTTTCAGCGGTTAAGGTTCAGTTGGGGGGCCAACCATTTGAGGAGGCGACTTGGGAGTCCGAGCAGGACATGCGGAGCAGATATCCACAGCTATTCAGCTCTCCAGGTACGATTCAAGACCCGTCCGAGGACGAACGTTTGTTTAGTTGGGGAGAATGTAACGACCCAGCCAGTCGTTTTGCGTATTAGGACTATGTTCCCTTAAATGAAACCTTCCATAGCGGCTACTCGTGCTTTATGACTCGTGGGAGCAGGTGGTTCGGGATTTGGGAATGAATTGGATGGTTTAGGAACACTTGGTTCCTTAAGGTTGGCCTATTTGGCCAAGTTTGACTTCGGTCAATATTTTGAGCAAACGACCTCGGAATCGAGTTCTGATAGCTCCAGTAGCTCTGTATGTTGATTTCAGACTTGGGCGTATGTTCGGCTCGGGTTTTTGATGACCCGGGAGCGTTTCGGCGCCCGAAATGGAAATCAGGATTTCCTTAAGTTTAGAATTTGGCCTGGAACGGGACTTTATGCTATCGAGGTCTGAATGGAATTTCGGGACCGGAAATAGTTCCGTATAGTCATTTATGACTTGTTTGAAAATTTTGGGGTCATTCCGAGTAGTATAGACCCGTTCTGCGCAATGAAGCGAATTCTAGAATTCTTAAGTTTGAATAATTTGGTTTTGGGATTGAATTTTGAGTTCCGTTGTTGCTTTTCATGTTCCGGTAGTTCGAGTGAGTCCATATCATGAATACAGACTTGCCGGTTCTTTTGGACGGGGTCCCGAGGGGCTCAGGGGTGTTTTAGACTCCCGGGAGCTAAGTTAGAAAAACCAGAAATTTCTCTATCTGGTTTCCTTCTCTGCGATCGCAGAAGGTGGGTTGCGATCGCGTAGAAGTGTTTTGTTGGGCTGCTGATTGTTCTCTGCGATCGCATCCTTCCCCTTGCGATCGTATAGGTCCGGGCCCCAAAGCTTCGCGATCGCAGCCCTTTCACACGATCGCATTGAGTCGCAGCTGGGCCGGGTGAAATTATTTATCGCGATCGTAGAGGTCAGACCAGATGGTCTTCGTGATCGCAGGACCTCTGATGCGATCGCAGAGGTCAGTCTAGTTTCCCTTCGCGATCGCAGTCCTAGTGTCACGGTCGCAGTTAAGCATTTCCTAGGCAGTATTTAAATACCCAACCTCCATTAAAGCTCCTCAAAGCTAGGGAAAAGCTGTCCAAGGTCAAGTTCCTCAAGGTTAGTGTAATTTCCTCTCTAAATTCATGGATTAATTATGGAAATCCAACTAGTTTACCTATTAAAATATCAAATCATGAGAAAATTGGGTAAAAAATTGTAGGGCTTTGATAATTAGTGAATTATCCCTCTTTAGCCATGAATTCCTAAATAAATTATGTAATTTCGATCCTTAGGCTTCCTTCGTGAATTTTCAAAACCCGAACACGTGGGCCCAGGGTCGAAATCTCGAAAACCTTCAAGAATGCTATACTTTGGAAATTCTTGTTAATTCTTTCTCTTGGTATCTAAATTGATTCAATTGCGCTATATTTGGCTGGTTGCGAGCCGTCGAGGGTAGTTCCAGAGTTTCGTGCGCATTCTTGATCCGGTCGTTGGTCCGAGGAGTGCTTCATCGAGGTGAGTCTTCTTTCTGACCTGTAAGAGGGAAATTGTCCCCATAGGTGTTCTATGTTTATATGTTTTGTATTTGGGGGATGCGTGCGTACCTTGTGACGAGGGTCCGCACGTAGCAACTACTATTGTTATGTCCGGGTAGTTTTAAGATCACAGCATGCCTTGTCTTCTACGTTTTGATTTCATCTTTTTTTCCAGGGGTATGTTATAATTCTTGCTTGGACGTAGCGTTGTTTCCTTGAATATTTCATTGATTAAGTATTTGGAAAGATTTGATATGTGAAGTGAACCTAGTATTTGGTATACGTATGATGTCGCTTTGCGAGTTACATTCCGCAAGTGACGTGAGATTCCTTCCACTCTTAGGGGAGCGGGTCGTACGCCACGGTGAATATATATACTGCACTCCTAGCTCGGGCCGGTCGATCCCTGGCAATGCACAGGGACTTATGTGAGAATGCACTCTCGGTACGGGCCGGTCGATCCCCGGCAGTGCATGGACGAAGTTACATTATGATATGATATGATTACACTGATGGACGCACTATTGGTACGGGCCGGTCGATCCCCGGCAGTGCGTAGTTGAGTTATTGGTAAGCATGCACTCTTGGTACGGGCCGGTTGATCCCCGGCAGTGAATAGCTCTTTGGTATGATTACATTATCAGCATGCACTCTTGGTACGGGCCGGTCGATCCCCCGCAGTGCATAGCTATTTTTCCCCCTGATTCCAGCCAAATGTTTTACTCTTCGGTGCGCATGGTTGCTCGGTATTATTTCCTAACTTATGATTTGACGATTGTTTGAGAAAGACTAAAAGGGAAGTTGTTTATTGTTTGAGTAATCATTTGAGAACTCTGTGATATCTTCTTATTATTTGTACCCTGCTACATGTCTACTTCTTTCCTTACATCCTGCTTTACTTTATTACTGCTGGACCTTAGTGAGTATCGAGTCGACCTCTCGTCACTACTTCTTCGAGGTTAGATGGGATACTCACTAGGTACATATTTATATATATGTACTCATGCTGCACTTCCTTTTTCTTTTCTATACTTGGCTGTACAGGTCCGGAGGTTGGTACGTCTGGTTATCCGGTTGGTGAATAGATATTGACGGAGTGATTATACTTCACGGTGCGCTGTCCTTCCTGGAGACTTCCTGGAAGCACCCTGGAGTTCCTTTGTTTATTCTCTGTCTTTTACATTCAGACCGAGGCTATGTATATATATTTTGTCATTGTATATTCTGTAGTTGCCCGTGACACTCGTGACACTAGTTCCTGGCACACACGTCGTGTATATTTTGGGTATTGGGATGTATATCTATATATATGTCTTACCTTGGCTAGGCATAGTCAGGTTTTTACTATCGCACCAGGCCATAGCATGTTTAGTTGTTGAAAAGTGGTAAGTGTTGACTTGTTTAGATTATATGGGACGGGTAGCACCTAGTGTACTTCATATCGGCTTGCCTAACCCGCTGTTGGGCGCCATCGCGACTTGAATTAGGATTTGGGTCGTGACAGTAATAATAATAGAGGCTTGTTGGTTTGAGGACTGAATTCTAAATTAGGACATACCAGTAGAGTGTAGAAAACAATAACATAAAGCAGAATGTAGGAGATGAACAATAGTTAGACTTGGCTTGCAACCGGCTAACTCAGATCAGTAGTGAGTAGCAGAGAAGAAGGAATAGAGAGAGAGCAAGTTTTATTGTGAGAGAGAGTGCACAGATTAGTTTTTTTCTCTGTCCCTTTGAAAAAATTAGAGGCCGAGGTATATATAGCTTTGAAAACAGTAGTAATAAGGTGTAAATCAAAATCAGGCAGTAATCAAAGGGATTCATAATCAATCGGTATCAGAATAGTATGAGCACTTCCTTAATTAAGGGAATTAACTCTCAAACGGTAAGAAAAGGTTGCAAGTAAGGAAAGGAATCATGTATAGCAAAATAAGAAAAAATTTCGTACATAGTAAGCACAAGGTGGGGAATTGGGGGCAGGTTCATTAAAGCACTACTGTAAGAGTCAGTTGATAGTAATTAAGGCAATAAATAACTGATAGTCGTAAAGATTATCACAGGAAATCAATCAATCACAGGAAATTAGGGATTCAAAAATAGGAGTAGCACTGGTTTAAGAATCAGCATAGGTTATACAGAATTAACACATAATAGGAGAAAAATCAGAAACCCTAATGATTGAAACAAGGTAACATCACACGGAATTAGCGGCTTACATAGAACAATGACATGAATCACTAAATAAGCATAATACAAGCAGGAAAGGTAAAGGTTTAGAGGTATCGATAAACAAAGAATAGAGATGAATCACAGATTAAGCATGGTAATAGCAGCCGGAAACCCTAACAAACAATATGGGGTAAAACATCACGAAATCACAGAATAATCAAGAGAACAGAGTGAACACAATAGAACAGATGAACACATCGTTGTAGTCAAACTCAGAGCCATTGGTTAAAGCTAAGATTTTAGGGTTTTTAATGAAATAACTCATACATGGAAAGGGAAAGCTTAAACATAACGAAAGTCACATAACAATACCAAAAATCTAAAAGAAAATCATTTTTTGAAAAAGGGGTTTGAAACCCTAGTTTTGAAGACGAAGAGTTATCTTAGCGAAATCGGGAAAATCCTTTTGGGAAAACAACAATAAACTCATAATATACATAGATCCCTAACAGATCTAAAAGAAAAAATCGGAAAATCTTAAGTTTAGGGTTTCAGAGAACCCAGAGAAAAATGAGAAAACCTTAAAATTTCACCGACTTTAGCCGGAGAGGTCACAGATCTTACTCAGACGGCCGGAGGTGGCCGAAAATGGCATGAGAACCCATGGGGTGAGTGAACCCCCTTCTGGTTCCTTTGAGGGCCTCAGGGTGGTGATACACGGTATAGAAATGAAGCAAAGGCCAAGAAATGATGAGAGGCCATGATTTCTGGCAGGGGAAGTGGCCGAAGGAGATGAACGGGCTCCATCGTAGATGAAGAGACGAGAAGTTTCTAGAGAGAATCAGGGAGATAGAGAGAGAGTAGAGAGACGAGTCGTCGTGAGGGACGGGGGGGGGGGGGNGGGCCTGGGGTCTTTTGCATTATTCAATTGGGTATTGGGTTGGTCAAATTGGGTAGGGATCAGATTTAATTGGGGCTAGAATTTAAATAAAAATGGTTAGCTGTTAAATACTCAATTAAAATTAATTAAAACTAAATGATAATTATAAAAATGAGATTGATGATTAATAAATTAAATTAAAATGATTAATCAGTATTTAAAAAATATAAATGACTAATTATTAGATATCAATAGCATAAAACATATGGTTAGGTTATAATAACAAAATTATTGCAATTATAGCCAAAAGTGCCAATTTGACCAAATTGTGAAATAATTTGATCTTAATAAGACCAAAAATAATATATTAAGTGAAGAAATCATTTGTAATGCAATTTATAATTAATTATTAGAGATAAAAATGCTGGATAAATTAGAAATAAATTAATAAAAGTATGAGAAAATTATGGAAAAATACCAATTGTTATGGAACTTGATTTTGAAGGTATATATGCAGGTTTAAAAAGAGTTTGAGGAGAACAGTTGTCAGTTTGAACGTCTTCAGCAGGGCAGAATGACTGTTACCCGGTATGAGAATCGCTTTGTGGATTTGGCTTGACATGTTATTCTTTTGTTACCCATAGAGATAGAGAGAGGGGTCAGGAGATTTATTGAGGGCCTTGCTCAGCCCATCAGGTTGCAGATGGCTAAGGAAATCGGGAGCGAGATTTCCTTTCAAGATGCGGCCAATGTGGCAAAGAGAGTTGAGATGGTTCTCGGATATGGAGGTCAGGGGTCAGACAAGAGACCTCGCCATTCCGGTGGATTCAGCGGTGCCTCATCTGGAGGCAGGGTTACTTTTAACAGAGGCAATTCTTCCAGGCCATTCCATTCAGCACTTCAAGCATCTCATGGTACTTTAGGTGGTCATGGTTCTTATGTGCCTCCTTCTGCTCAGCCAGTCTATAATGCACCATCAGCTCCTATCAGAGCACCTCCTCTGTAGAGTTATTATCGTGGTCTGCTGGCTCGTCAGGATCAGCCTCTATATATGGATGGATGCTTAGAGTGTGGTGAATATTGGCATATTCGGAGAGCTTGTCTGAGATTTCGGGTAATCAGCTTCAGTATCAAGGTTCTCGTGCCACAGTTCCTGCACCAGCTGCAGCACCACCTGCCCAGCTAGCCAGTGGTAGGAGTCAGGTAGCCAGAGGTAGGGTCCGAAGTGTTAGAGGTGGAGGGCATCCCGCTAGAGGTGGAGGCCAACCCGCTAGGGATGGAGGTCCGCCTATCAGAGGTCCTCCTAGAGACGTAATTCAGGGTGGTGGGGCCCAGCTCCGATTGTATGCATTTCCAGCCAGACATGAGGCGGAGTGCTCTGATGTTGTTATCATATGTACCATTTCAGTTTGCAATAGAGATGCTTCAGTTCCGTTTGATCCGGGGTCTACTTACTCTAATGTGTCATCTTATTTTGCTTCGTATTTGGTTGTGCCCCGTGATTCCTTGAGTGTATTTGTTCATGTGTCTACGCCCGTGGGGGATTCAATTGTGGTAGATCGTGTGTATCGTTCGTGTATGGTCGTTATTGAGGGTCTTGAAACTAGTGTAGATCTTTTGCTTCTTGATATGGTTGATTTTGATGTCATATTGGGCATGGATTGGATGTCACCTTATTATGCCATCTTGGACTAGCACGCCAAGATAGCCACCTTAGCTTTGCCGGGGTTGCCTCGATTAGAGTGGAAAGGGACTCCTGGTCATTCTTCTAGTAGAGTAATTTCTTATGCCAAGGCTCGTCGCATGGTTGAGAAAGGGGTGTTTGGCTTATTTGGTGCATGTTCGTGAATCTAATGCTGAGGCTTCTTCTAAAGATACGGTGCGTGTTGTTCGTGAGTTTCCCGAGGTGTTTCCTGCAGACCTGTCGGGGATGCCACCCGACAGGGATATTGAGTTTTCATTGATGTGGCTCCAGACACTCAGTCCATTTCTATTTCTCCATACTAGATAGCCCACCAGAGTTGAAAGAATTGAAAGAACAGTTGCAAGATTTTCTTAATAAGGGCTTCATTAGACCTAGTGTCTTTGTATTGGTAAAAAAGAGCTTCACACGTTAACAAATGTGGTGACTCATCAATCTATGTGGAGTAATGAAAACACGACAACTGGACAGGACTCTATGAAGAGGTACGAGGCACAGAATAACACACCCTCGGGGTAATTAGATATGGGAATCTCAACCTGATTGAGAAGATGAAGAGACACGGTCTGAATGAATCCGGGAAGAATAAAGGGCAAATTCGGAGATCTTCAATTAATGAGCCAGACGTTGCACGACCTTCACGCAACAGTTACGGTTAATCATTGTAACGTTACATTAATGCCATTATTAATCATTAATGCTCAATCACTAAAAAGGGTAGACGTTATATTAAGAAATTCCCTATATAAGGGAGTAAAATATAACTTGTAAGACACATTCGAACTACTACTGCAATACACTTACTTTTTGTTCATCTTAGTGATTTCCATTTACAAGTTTATTTACAATTACTAGTTTATTCTTTGGTTATCAGAAACCCGTATTCTTCTTAAAATAGCTTTGAGCAAAGAATCCAATTCTTTGGTTAAACAAATTGGTTCCGTTACCAGGAATCCGAGAATCTTTGCTTACTTTCAAACTATACCCTCTGAACTATGTCGAACACCAACGACAACAACCAACAAAGGGATGGAACTCCATCATCTGCAAGAACCCCACCAAGTTCAAGGGAACATTCCCCAGAGAGATCCAACAACAATCACAATGGTAACAATCAAACAGGAGAACAAGATCAGGTGAAGCAAATGATTGCGGAATATGTAAACCAAGCCTTACAAAAATTTGCGAGGGGGTTACCGGCCGCATCACCTACACCGCCTCCTAACAACACCATAACTGTGGAAAATCCTCAATCTGGATTAGCAAACTCAGGAAGTAGGGGAACTCCCAACGAATCCCTCGAAACAAGACCAGGTATGTCCAATAACCCATAGTTACAATCTTATTACTAACCTTGCAAAAATAGGTGAAGGAACAAAACGATCGAATCGAACAAATTCCTGGAGTACCACCTGTTATCAAAGGCATTGACGTTGATAGATATTCTCAACAACCTTGGAAGCCAAGTGCAGCGCCCCTGCATATTCCCAAGAAATTCAAAATGCATGTTCCTAAATATGACGGGACAACTGACCCACGCGACCATGTGACTACTTTTACCACCGGAGTGAAGGGCAATGACTTGACAAAGCAAGAAATTGAGTCAGTCTTGGATAAGAAGTTTGGAGAAACACTTACCAAAGGAGCGTTAACCCGGTATTCTCTTCTCCCTAAAAATTCTCTTGATTCTTTTGCTGAGCTTGTAGATTCTTTTATAAAAGCGCATTCTGGTGCGCAAAAAGTCGAAAAAAGAATGGAGGACATATTTAAAATAAAACAAGAAGACACGGAGATACTTCATGAATTTGTAGACAGGTTTCAACGAGAAAGGATGTTGTTACCAAGGGTACCTGACAATTGGGCAGCCATGGCATTTACAAGAAATTTAAATGATAAAAGCTCAAAAGCCACGAGAAGACTCAAGGAAAGTCTGAGAGAATTCCCAGCTACGATATGGAACGATGTCTATAACAGGTATAGTACCAAGTTACGTATAGAATAAGACACCATCGCCCAATCAAGGGCTGAAGATCGCACTAGTTCCAGACGCTCCGAACTAGAGAGGAGAACAGGTACGACCCTTACATGGGACCTTCGGGATGAGAAACGCGTCCCAGGTTCAAAAATACTCGGTCAGAATATAGACCGTTAGGTAGAGATACGGGCTCATCCTCATCAAGATCTAGAAAGGATCGGGATGAACGACACAGAGGTAACACAAGAATTGGAGACCACAACTTCAATGTAAGTACTTCTGAACTAATTACAGTACTAAGAAATATGGGCGATAAGGTTCGATGGCCCAAAGAAATGAGGTCGAACCCAAATAAAAGGAATCCAGACTTTTGGTGTGAATTCCATAACGACCATGGGCACAAAACGTCGGATTGCAGATTTTTGCAGGGTGAGGTAGAACAATTATTAAAACAAGGCTACCTAACAAAATTATTTAGTGAAAAGGGTAAGCAGACATATATGAAGAACATGCAGGAGCCCCCAAAACCACCATCTCCAAAACGAACAGTCAACATGATACACGGAGGTGAGGAAGTAAACGGAGTAATTTGCAAAAGAACCACGAAGTTCACAGTTACACATGGGAAACGGGTTCGTGAAGACTTGGAAGCAGACGACATATCGTTCGACGACGCAGATATCAACGAATTAATGCTTCCACACAATGACACACTGGTAATATCCTTACTTATACATGACGCTAACGTAAAAAGAGTGTTGATTGATCCAGGTAGCTCAGTTAACATTATCCTATAAAGAGTTGTGGAAGAAATGTTAATGGAGGATCAAGTAATCCCAAAAGCACGAGCCTTATCTAGTTTTGACAACTCTATTGTCATAACAAAACGGAAAATTGAACTTAGTACTTATGCAGAAGGAGTAATCAAAAATACTCGATTCCAAGTCATTGATACTGACATGGCCTACAATGTAATCATTGGAAGGCCATGGATACATGACATGAAGGCAGTACCATCTACCTTGCATCAGGTAATTAAATTCCCTTCTGAATGGGGAATTCAACATATTCGAGGCGATCAACAAACCTCAAGGAATATAAATTTCGTGGGACACTATGCCAATAAAGAGGAAGCGGAAAAATCAAAAGGAACAGAGAAAACTGTTGCTCAAACAGGTACGGAAGAAATTATTGCCCAAACAGGTATGGAAGGAATTATTATTCAAACGGGAAAAAATAGTCACGAGAAGGTGAATCAAGTCACCACGGGAGGTGTATCAAAACATGCAGACATGGATTCCAGACCTGATGTCATTCAAGAGCCAGAAGAAGACGAACACATCAAAACAACCACGGAAGAGCTCGAAGTTGTTCCATTGTCTGAACAAAAGCCTGAACAGAAAGTTCACATAGGCACGAGGCTAAGCCCCAGCTGAAAAGGTAAGTTAATTGATTATTTAAAAGCTAATGCAGATTGCTTTGCATGGTCCCATTCAGACATGACAGGTATCCCGCCGGAAGTGATGACTCATAAGCTAAATGAAGATCCATCCTTCATACCTGTCAACCAAAAGAAAAGAAAGCAGGGACCATTCAAGAACCAAGTGATTGACGAAGAGGTACAAAAACTCTTGCAAATTGGTTCAATACGTTAGTTAAAGTACCCTAATTGGTTAGCCAATACTGTGGTGGTGACAAAAAGAATGGTAAATGGAGAGTATGCGTAGATTATACGGATTTAAATAAAGCATGCCCTAAAGATTCATTTCCATTGCCTCACATAGATCAAATGATTGATGCCACTGCAGGTCATGAATTGTTAAGCTTTCTAGATGCATACTCTGGTTATAATCAGATCAAAATGGATCCCTCATACGAGGAAAAAACTTCCTTTATTACAAACAGGGGGACTTATTGCTACAAAGTCATGCCTTTTGGCCTGAAAAGTGTTGGAGACACGTACCAAAGGCTTGTGACCAAGATGTTCCAGGAACATCTGGGAAAAACGATGGAAGTTTACATCGATGACATGCTGGTGAAATCAACACAAGCGGAAGAACATTTCCAACATCTTTCAAATACCTTCGAAATTTTACGCATGTATAATATGAAACTAAATCCAGAAAAATGCGCCTTTGGCGTAGAATCAGGTAAGTTTTTGGGTTTCCTTGTGTCAAATAGAGGAATAGAAGTAAATCCTGCTCAAATTAAAGTTATCGAGGAAATACCTAATATACTTACAAATAAAAAAGAAGTTCAAAGACTAACAGGCAGAATTGCAGCCCTAGGAAGATTTATTTCCAGGTCCTCGGAGAAAAGTTTTAAATTCTTTTTAGTTCTTAAAAAGCAGAATCAGTTCGAATAGACTGAGGAATGTCAACAGGCTCTCAAGGATCTGAAGTCCTATCAAACCCCCTGCTGCTATCAAAGCCAAAAGAGGGGGAAAGGTTGTATGTCTATCTTGTCGTTGCAGATATTGTCGTAAGTGCAGTACTGGTAAGGGAAGACAAAGGTAAACAATCACCAATTTACTATGTAAGTAACTCTTTGTTGAATGTTGAAACTAGATACCCACATCTAGAAAAACTTTCTTTAGCTCTAATTATGGCGGCCAGAAAGTTAAGACCATATTTTCAATGTCATCCAATCACAGTTGTAACCTCATACCCATTGAGAAATATATTGCATAAGCAAGAATTATCGGGAAGACTAGCTAAATGGGCTATAGAATTAAGCGAGCATGACATAATATATCAGCCTAGGACTGTAATAAAGTCTCAAATTCTAGTTGATTTCGTCGTTGATTTTAATAATAGCATTGTCCCTGAAGTGCAAAAAGAGTTACAACTCTTTAACGGGGCTAATCCTGGTATTTGGACCCTATTTACTGACGGCTCATCTAATGTAAAAGGAGCTGGCTTAGGCATAGTCTTAATATCACCCACGGGTGAAAAGACACGACAAGGTATTAAATGTTATCCTATAACTAACAATGAAGCGGAGTATGAAGCTGTCATTGCAGGACTTGAACTGGCACGAGAACTCTCAATCGAGCAGATCGTGATCAAAAGCGACTCTCAACTGGTAGTGAACCAGATGCAGGGGACTTATATTGCTAGGGAGACTCGAATGCAACAATACTTGGAAAAGGCACGAGATATCGTAAGGCAATTCAAATCATGGAAGGTTATGCAAATACCTAGAGAGCAAAATGCAGAAGCGGATGCATTAGCTAACCTCGCAGCAGTTACAGAAGTGACAAATAAAGACAATGCAATTGTCGTTCACTTGTTTCATTCAGCAATTGACCAGGACAAAAATGAGGTAACATTTAACAATTTAACCTGGGATTGGAGAAACGAAATCTTAAATTTTTTGCAGAATGGTACCGTACCTGAAGATAAAAAAGCAGCTCAAGCACTTCGCAAAAAAGTTGCACGGTACTACCTCATTCGCAATTCTTTATACCGTAAGATGTTCGGAGGTCCCTTAGAAAAATGCCTTGGACCCAATCAAATGGAATTCGTGATGAGTGAAATCCATGAAGGGCACTGTGGAAATCATGCAGGAGCAAGATCCTTAGTCAAAACCCTAATCAGAGTAGGGTACTATTGGCCCAAAATGGAAGAAGAGGCCGACGGTTTCGTAGCTAAATGAGACAAATGCCAACGATTTGCTAACAACATGCATCGACCAGCAGAGCTACTGCACCCACTGATATCGCCATGGTCGTTCATGAAATGGGGTATGGACATAGTGGTACCCCTTCCCACAGCTAAAGGAAATGTACGGTTTTTGCTTGTATTAACTGATTATTGCACTAAATGGGTAGAAGCAGAAGCTTTTAAACAGGTGCGAGAGAAAGAAGTGAAAAGCTTCATATGGCGAAACATAATATGCCGCTTTGGAATACCGAAGGAAATCGTTTGTGACAATGGCCCGCAATTCATAGGCTCGCAGATCACAGAATTCTTTGAAAGCTGACAAATCAAACGAATCACTTCTTCACCATATCACCCCGTGGCTAATGGACAAGCCGAATCAACTAACAAAGTCATCGTCAACAACCTGAAGAAACGGTTGGAAAAAGCCAAGGGAAATTGGCCTGATGAGCTACCGGTAGTATTATGGGCTTACAGAACAATCAAAAAACAGCCACGGGAGAAACTTCTTTCGCACTTGTTTACGGTGCAGAGGCTTTGATACCGGTGGAGATCGGTGAACTAAGCACAAGGTTTACAACAACCATGGACGAAACGAACAACGACAAGTTAAGAACCAATTTGTACTTGCTCGAGCAAAGAAGAGAAGCAGCATTAATATGAATGGCAGCTCAGAAACAAATCATAGAACGATATTACAACAGAAAAGCGCATCTCAGATATTTCAAAATTGGGGACTTCGTTCTAAAGAAAGTCTTTCAATCAACGAAGAAAGCTGGTGCAGGGAAGCTAAGTCCAAATTGGGAAGGACCCTACAAAGTCTGTGGCATTGCTGGGAAAGGTACTTATGAGCTGGAAGCTATGTACGGTAGGATCTTACCAACCAGTTGGAATGCCGTTCATTTAAAGAAGTATTACTTCTAAGTGAAAGGAATATCCCCGGTCAGGTATCATTACGTTCGATTTTATATTTGAATAGTTAAAATTTTACTAACCGTTTAGATGATAGGCAAACAGCTAACCCATCACCAGATGATGATATTAGACCTGCAAAGACGCGAGGAAGTAACTGAATTCCCGGTCTAGGGTTACACTTTCTGATGGACGTTTTAAAGGGTTAAGCAGTCATCATCTAAAAACTATATACCTTCGAGTCCCGTATGTTTTTTCTTTTTAGGAAAAGGACCACAAGGAAGGAATAGTCAAGTGCTCGCGATTTCATTCTTCAAAGCTCAAACACTTGCGGGACTATACATTATGGAAGGCAAATATGAATCAAAGAAGACTATCAAAAAGTCAAAGCTCGAGCCTGAGGATCCATCTCCCCAACAAGTCAAGTGATACGAGCAAAAATCAAAAGAGCCAAAGACTCAAAACACAAAGCCTGATTAAAAAAAAAACCTTCAATGAATGTTCAGGTTAAAAGAAAAAATATTAGTTACGAGGGAAAAATGCACGTCTTTGTACTTATTCAGAAAACTGTTGTAACTAAAAACAGTTATGGATAAAGATCATCATCTTTGTACCTATTCAGAAAATTGTTGTAAATAAAAACAGTTACGAAATCTTTGTACTTATACAGAAAACTGTTATGAATAAAAACAGTTACGAATGAAAGATCATTATCCTTGTACCTATTCAAAAAACTGTTATAAAAAATAGTTATGCATCAAAAAGCATCACCCTCGTATTTATTAAAAATTGTTGTCAATGAAAACAGTTACGGGTTAAAACACATACCCTTATAAAAATTGTTATGAACAAAAACAGTTATTCCCTTGTATTAACTCGAAAAAACTGTTACAAAAGAAAAACAGTTACGAAATACATGTTTGTATCAAACCTGTTAAAAGAAAATAGTTGCAACATGAGTTTTAGACGGTACGCAAACACATGTGAAATGTTACGAAAGTTCAACACAAAAAATTTCTTCAAAAACATTGTTAAAAAGAAACATGTCAAAAATTCCTATATCTCTATTGCATATTTACACCATTATGAAGTTGAGACGTCTTCTTCATTAAGGGTCGATCAAAAAAGGGCCCTCTTTCACAAACTGTACCTACTACGAAAAGGTACGGATAATCTAAGCATTTTATATGCAAAACTCAGAGGTAAAACTTAAACCTCAAAAATAAAGCATGCAAAAGACTTGAAAGAGTGAAATAAAAACTCAACATATATTAAAGTCATACTTGCATTAATATATCAACGGCAAAATGAACTAAGTATTAACTTACTTTTAATTGTATTAAGTTTTTTACATTAGGTGCCCCTAAGTTGTCAGTTGGGGACTTAAAGGATCCAAACTTACCCCTGATGGGACTAGGGGTAACCACCAATCGATACAAAGAAAAAAAAAGAGAACCAAGATCTTAGACTTCTTTAGATAGGGGGTTGTCTTCACTAGCAGGAGGAGCAGCTTGGGATGAAGAGACATGAGCAGCAGGAGCCTCACCTTCAGGTGAAGAGAGATTTTGACTTTATTGAGACTTCTCAATAGTCTCCTTGGTTTTTGCAATTTCGTCTTTTAGGTCAAAGCCCTCTTGGCTCATTTCCATCAATGTGTCGAGACGAGAGTTCTTATAAGCCCAACTAACATCAACGGCTGCCTTGTCTTCAAGAGCTTCATAATATTTCTCCCACATATCAACTTCAGCTCTTAATTCATCCCTCTCAGCCACGGCAGCATCATGAGAGGCCTTTAAAGGAGCGAAAGACCTTTCTAGGGATCGAATTTTCTCCAAAGAGTTGCGAAGATCCTCTTGGGTTTGAGTGAGTGATTGAACAAGTTCGCTCGAATACTCTTCCTTCTGGTCCAATAAGGCCTTCAGGCTCCTGATCTCTTCAGAGTCACGGGAAAGCTACTATGTGAATGAGGACTCTAGGACGTTCTTATACTTGCCTGCCTGGTCTGAAGATGCCTTCTCAATGGCCAACTCTGCTGTCATGACCCTCACTTGCTGCTCCAAGGTACACTTCTCCTCTTCCACTGCCTCCATATCGAGTTGTAAGCTTTCATATTGCTCTTTCCAATTATCTGCCTCAACACACAACTCCCTTACTTCCTGTTTCGTATGGGAAACCCTTTTCATTAACTCTGTGCCTATAATATTGATCTACAAAAGCAGATAAATTAGGTACGGCAAGAATATTTGCAAGAATGAACGAAAGAAAGTATATTTTACCTTTAAAGAAGTATGCACGATCTCATTTGCCCATGTAAGGAAATTGTGGATGTCAAGCTTAGCTCTCTCAGTCGGACCTATTAACGGTTTCAGCCATACATAAGGCTGGCCAGACTTTTTAAAGAGGCTACCCTCTACTAGAACTTCTATCATCACCTGCCTCATCTCCCCCCTACTGCAAGACCCTACTTCTGCAACAGAAGGCACGGAAGCAGGAACAAATAAAGGAGCCACGGGCAAGGAAGTTTGAGGGGCCGAAAAATCCACGGGAGAGGGAGCAACGACAGGAGCAGGAATAGACATGGGAGTAGGAGTAATAACAGGAGTAGTTGAGGGAAGTTCTTTAAGAGCAGAAGGAGAGAAAATAGCCAGGGGAGCTTCATCAGCAACATAACCAAAACCTTCACGGAATAGGAGATCCACTGATTCATGCACGGGAGAGGGAGTAGCATCCTCGGGGGCATAAAGTTTAGCTTCAGGCGCGGGAGGATCAATAGCAGGCGTAGACTCGTCGTTAGAGACCACCTTCATTCTGCGTGACTTATGGACTAAAGAAACCTTCTCTTCCTCCTCCTCTTTTAAGGTCCTTGACCCACTTGATTTTCTCTTTGAAGAAGAGGAGCCTGAAATGATCTCCTAGGCCTTTGCCAAGGACAACTTGGAGCAGACACGGATGCAGCAGAAGCTTCACGAGCAGGAAACCCTATCAAATGAAAAGGGTCAAATAAAGCTCGAATGAGGGAAGAAGTAAAAACAAAAACTTCATTTACCGTGAGTCTTAACTCTCCAATCAAACCTCCCGGAGAGGTATTTCCATGAGCATTCTTCTAACGGAACGATTAACAAAAGTTTTTCTACCCAATATCGAAAACCGGAGACATTCTCGACGGTTTCCATGATTGCTGCAAAGAGAAGAAATAGTTATGGTACAGATAAAGTATCTAAATCAAAAGGAAAGGAATGTGAGCAAAACTATACTCACGTGCAAGATTCCACTTCTCAGGGAAGGGAAGATTTTCTTCACCTACTAAACCAGCAGTTTGAACAGCAACATACCGAAGGTACCAACCTCGATCTTTATTGTCATCAGGAGTCACTAACACCCTCTTGCTCCTAGCCGCGAGAGTAAAAACTCCCTGGCGGAACAGCATTGGAGAATAGAGGTCAATGAGATGATGAAAGGTAAAGGGGACTGAAGCTAAGTAAGCAAAATATCTAAGACACGCAACAACTCGCCACACGAGAGGACCGACTTGTCCCAAACAAATTTTAAAGAATTGACAAAACTCGATGATAACTGGGTCGATGGGAGGCTTGGATCCTAATGTGAAGGGATAGGTATAAACAAAAGAATACCCAGCTTTGTAAGAGGTTATTCTTTGATTACCATTGGGAATGACAACAGGAAAATCAGGCTTCCAGAAATAGTCCCTGCATACAAGAGGTATCAAACCTTCAGTAATCTGGGTAGGGTTCTTGCAACACTGTCAAGAGACGACAATGAAGAAAGCTGATCTCTAAGGACCTGACTATCCTTAGCAAAGGAAAATTCTGCAGGTACTATTTCATCGACTCGCGGCTCACGCAAAGGTTTGTTATGTTCCTTACCTTTAGACGAAGATCTAGAAGCCCTAGCCCTCAGAGAATATAAAGACCTAGAAGAATGAAGGGGAGTAACTTGAGAAGAGGAAGAACCCCTAGAAGGAGTATAACCTAAACTCCTAAGTCTACCACCTCTTCTACTCCGAGTTGGAGCAGAAGAAGGAGTTAGATCATCTATGTTTATGACTTTCTTGGATTGACTTGAAGAATACATATTTACAGAGACAAAAACTTTGCAAACGAACAATGAAGGGTTAGAAGTTTTTCGTGAAAGTAAAGCAAGAAATAGGGGTATTTATACTCGAAGACAACCGTCAGAAAATGGAAAAATTAGTGATGTGAAAGTCATAATTGAAGTTGTCACTTCGTGATTGATTCAGCCGCAAAAAGCCCTAAAAGCGCTGAATAATTGGAGAACCAATCCGGGAATTCCACAAGGTACAAGCATTAAATGGAAGAGACAAGTGACGCCTACATTCAGAGATGGATGCAATGTTACAAGTGAAGCGGCGGCAAAATATTCCCGCCATAAATGAATATCCACTTACCAAATATTAATCGGAAAAATAAATAGTAAGTGGGGGGACTATCTGTATTGGTAAAAAAGAGCTTCACATGTGTAACAAATGTGGTGACTCAGCAATCTATGTGGAGTAATGAAAACACGACAACTAGACAGGACTCTATGAAGAGGTACGAGGCAAAGAGGCACGGAATAACACACCCACAGGGTAATTAGCTACGGGAATCTCAACCTAATTGAGAAGATGAAGAAACACGGTCAAAGTGAATCCGGGCAGAATAAAGGGCAAATTCGGAGATCTTCAATTAATGAGCCAGACGTTACACGACCTTCACGCAATAGTTACGATTAATCATTGTAATGTTACATTAATGCCATTATTAGTCATTAATGCTCATTCACTGAAAAAGGTAGACGTTATATTAAGAAATTCCCTATATAAGGGAGTAAAATATAACGTGTAAGACACATTCGAACTACTACTGCAATACACTTTCTTTTTGTGCATCTTATTGCTTTCCATTTACAAGTTTACTTACAATTACTAGTTTATTATTTGGTTATCAGTAACCCGTGTTCTTCTTAAAATAGCTTTGAGCAAAGAATCCAATTCTTTGGTTAAACAGTCTCGCCCTGGGGTGCAGCGGTTTTGTTCGTGCAGAAGAAGGATGGATCAATGAGAATGTGTATATATTTTCGGTAGTTGAACAAGGTTATTATCAAGAATAAATATCCATTGCCAAGAATGGATGATTTATTTGATCAGCTTCAGGGTGCCACGGTGTTTTTGAAAATTGATTTGAGATCGGGCTACCATCAGTTGAAGATTAGGGCATTCGATGTCCCTAAGATAGCCTTTCAGACGAGGTATGGGCACTATGAATTTCTGGTGATGTCCTTTGGATTGACTAATGCCCCAGCAGCATTTATGGGCTGATGAATCAGGTTTTCAAGCCTTATCTATATTCTTTCGTAATTGTGTTCATTTATGACATTCTAATATACTCCTGTAGTCGGGAAGAGCACGAGCAGCACCTCCGGATAGCGTTTCAGACTTTTATGGATAGTCAGTTGTATGCTAAATTTTCCAAGTGCGAATTTTAGTTGGATTAGGTAGCTTTCTTGGGTCACATCGTATTATCAGAGGGTATTCAGGTATTCACATCCTTAGAGTTGTTGAAAGACTATGACGTCACTAATATTGTATCATCCGGGGAAGGCTAATGTGGTGGCTGATGCATTGCGTAGGAAGGCAGTGAATATGGGCAGCCTTGCATTCATTCCATTCGGTGAGAGACCGTTAGCTTCAGACATTCAGACCTTAGCTAATCAGTTCGTGAGGTTGGATATTTTTCCCAGCAGTGTTTTAGCTAGTACAGTCATTCGGTCTTCTTTATTTGAGCGTATCAGAGATCGGTAGGATAACGACCCGCATTTGTTGGACCTTAGGGACACAATTCGGCACGTTGATACCAAGAAGGTTATTGTTGGAGATGACGGTGTTTTAAGGATGCAGGGTCGTATATGTGTGCCTAATGTAGATAGGATTCGTGAGATGATCCTTGAATAGGCTCACAGTTATAAATATTCTATTCACCCAGGTGCTGCCAAGATGTACAAGGACCTACGGCAACATTATTGGTGGCGAAGGATGAAGAAGGACATTGTTGCTTATGTGGCTCGTTATTTGAATTGCCAACAGGTGAAGGCTCGTTATTTGAATTGCCAACAGGTGAAGTATGAGCATTAGAGACCTGGTGAGTTGCTTCAGCAGATAGAGATTCCTGAGTGAAAGTGGGAGCGTATCACTATGGACTTCGTTGTTGGACTCCCACGGACTCACAGGAAGTTTGACGTTCTTTGGATCATTGTGGATAGGCTGACTAAATCAGCACATTTCATTCCAATGGCAAGTACTTATACTTCGGAGCGGTTGGCAGAGTTATATATTCGAGAGATTGTTCGCCTTCACGATGTGCTAGTGTCTACTATTTCTGATCGAGGTACTCTGTTTACCTTGCACTTTTGGAGGGCAGTTCAGCGTGAGTTGGGTACACAGGTTGAGTTGAGCACATCATTCCATCCTAATACGAACGAACAGTCCGAGCATACTATTCAGATCATAGAGGATATGCTCCGCTCCTGTGTTGTTGACTTTGGAGGTTCTTGGGATCAGTTCTTGCCATTAGCAGAGTTTGCCTACAATAATAGCCATCAACTGAGCATTCAGATGGCTCCTATGAGGTGTTATATGGTAGACGGTGCAAATCGCTAGTTGGATGGTTTGAGCCGGGAGATGCTCGGTTATTAGGTACAAACTTAGTTCAGGAGGCCTTGGACAAGGTCAAAATTGTACAGGATCACCTTCGTACAGCTCAGTCCAGGCAAAAGTGTTATGCCGATCGTAAAGTTTGTGTTATGGCATTTGTGGTTGGAGAAAGGAAACTACTTCGGGTATCGCGCATGAAGGGTGTTATGAGATTTGGGAAGAAGGGCAAGTTGAGCCCTAGGTATATCGGGCTATTTGAGATTCTTGAGAGAGTGGGGGAGATAGCTTAGAGGCTTGTGTTGCCTCTAGGGTTATCCTCAGTTCATCCGGTATTCCATGTGTCTATGCTCCGAAAATATCATGGTGACCCGTCCCATGTGTTAGATTTCAACACTATCCAATTGGACAAGGATTTGAATTATGAGGAGGAGCCGGTAGCCATTATAGACCGGTAGGTTCGTCAGTTGAGGTCAAAGAATTACCCTTCAGTTCGAGTGTAGTGGAAAGGTCAGCATGTTGAGGCAGCTACTTTGGAGTCCGAGTCGGACATGCGGAGTATATACCTACACTTGCTCGCCAGTTCAAGTACCTTTCTATGTCTGTTCGAGGACGAATGTTTGTTTTAGAGGTGGAGATTGTGATGACCCAAAGGGTCATCTTATGAATTAAGACTCCATTCTGGGCTCATCAGCCTTAAAAAAAATTAATTTTAATTATTTTGCGTGCGCAATCCGAGCGTGAATCCGGAAAGCCTTTATGTAAAAATATAAGAAATAATAATTTTTAGAGTTAAAATTTGATTTTAGTTGACTTTGGTCAATATTTTTACTAAACGGACCCGAACCCATGTTCTGACGGTCCCGGGAGGTTCGTAGTAAAATATGAGACTTGGGCTTATGTCCGGAATTGAATTCCAAGGTCCCTAGCTTTAGAGATCAATTGTTGTGCTGGATTTTTAATGAAATAAAGAAATGAATTAATGTTTGAAATCGTTGGTATTAGGCCCGGATTTTGGTTCCGGAGCCCGGTACAGGTTTGTTATAATATTTAAGTACTATCTGTGAAATTATGTGAAAATCGGAGTTCATTTGACGTGATTCAGACGTTCGTTAGAGAAAATAGTGAATTTGAAGTGTTATTGAGAAAATCATGAGTTTTGAGGTTGAATTCGTAGTTTGAGATGTTATTTTTGTAATTTGATCGCACGAGCAAGTCCGCATGATGTTTTTAGACTTTCGTATATGTTTGGTTCTGAACTTGTAAAAATCTGTTGTTTTGCTGCTACTGGTGCACTAACTCTTCCTTCTTCGCAATTGCGAAGCTTTTCCCCCAATCGTGAAGAGGAAATGCACTGAGGGGTCATTTTTGTTCTTCGCGAACGCGAAGTCCAGGACGCGAACGCGAAGCACTAGCGGGGCACCCTTCGCGATTGCAAGCTGACTTACGCTAACGCGGTGAGTAAATGGGCCTGGGGGAGGTGTTGATACCCAATGTTTCCCTATAATACTTTTAAAATGCATATATACCTTTAAAACTATGCATTAGCATCAATTGATATTTTTTCATAATTTCTACATTTTTAAAATTAATTTATCTCAGTATTTTATTTATATAAATAATTACAAAATTGCATCACAAATGACTTTATAGCATTTCATGATTTAATATTGCTATTTATAGTCATATTAAGTTTAAATTATTTTACAAATAGCCAGATTTACACTTTTTGGTTACAATTGCAATAACTTTGCAATTATAGCATGCATACATTATTGCATTATTTTACCAGAAAATGGCTCGTTGCATTTTTAAACTATTGAGTAATTATTTTAAATCATTTCTATGCATGAAAATTATTTTTATAATTTGTTAATTATTTTATAAATTAATTTTTATCAATTATTTGGATATTTAATAAATAGCCCCTTTTGTTTTATGAGTTAACCTTTCAAACCAGCCCAAAACCCTTTTTAAATTTGGCCCAAGTCCCTTAGGCCCAAACACACCCCTGCCCGACCCAATACCCCCATTTAATCCTGACCGTTGATCATTCATATCAACGGTCCATATTCCCCTTTCCTTAATTAAACCTAGACCTAACCCCCCAAACCCTCTCATTCTCTCCTCTCACCCACCGTCATCACTTCCCTCTTCTCTCAACTCTCTATACTGAACCCTAGTTCTAAACGCCGTCACCGGAGTATACCTCAATCCTGTGATGTTTCTATGTCTTCTTCGGTCGGTCCTGGCCTTCTACGCACCATGGCTCTTTGACTTCTTAAATCCATGAGAAGATCTCAAGGAACCCAAACGGTTCTGGCTTGAGACCTTGCTTATTAGCCTGTCTCATACAATTTTTCTTGACTATGAGTAAGAATTTCCTTTTGTTTTGTTACGAATCTATGGTCTCTTGATCTATTCTCTCATCTCTATTAATTTTCTGAAAACCCTAGTCTATTACTATTTATCCGTCTTAGATCTGTATAGATCTTAGATGAATCAAGCACTATTACATGTTTTTCTTTGAAAATTTCTGGTTTTAATTCATATTCCAACTTTTCCCTAAAACTAGGGTTCATCCCAAGTTATTTTTTTCAAAGGTTTATCTGACTCCTAAGTGTTTGGTTAATTATTTTTCCATCTTCTTGACTGATTTGCGCAAAAATACTTAGACCTTAGTTGATTTTGTGTGATACTCTGATTTTTCTAACGTTTGCTTTGATTTTGAGTCTTTCCGTGTTACCAATCGTATTAATTTACTCTGTATTTTTGACTTACACATATTTTTTCTTTGTCAAATCCATTATTCTGTGGTTTTTTCCCTAATTAATCTCTATTAGGGTTCAAATCTATTTTCCGGCTAATTTCTATATTTTTGTGAGGTTTTACTTAGTCTAATTTTTATTCATGGAAAGGTGAGTAATTCTTTTCGGAAAGCAGTGTTATTTTGAAAGTTTTGGCTGATTGATTTACTTTGTTAGAGATCTGTATGCGTAAATCTTATGTGTTTCCTTGTTTATGACCTTAATTGGTCATCCCTTCCTTATTTGATTGCCCGTATAATTGTGAATTCTTATTGATTCCTTTACATGGTATGATTGGGATTCGTTCCTTAATTAGACCCCTATTATTTCCGTTTGATCAATTACCCCTAATTAAAGGGGTCTATTCCGAACTTCTTTATGTTATCGGATTCTGTGACCTTGTGATTACCCCTTAATTGCTGGTTACTGATTCCTTTATCTTATGTGTTCTACTCTTGAATTGCTATATATATACTCTTGTATTACCTCTCACACGAACACTTAGTTCAGAATAGACACACACACTCAAATCTCTCTTCTTTCTCTGCTACGTGTGCTAATTGTTGGTCTAGCCGGCTGAAAGCCAAGGCTAGACAGTGGAACTCAACTCGCTTTTCATTCTGCATTTTACTGCTTTAACTGGTATGTCCCTAGTTCAATTCTGAAACTCAACCTTATGTGTTTTGTACACCCATGCCTATTCTTGCACTAGCTCAATTGACTATGTATTCAATTTGTCTTCCTGTTTACTACTTTATTCAGCATGTCTAAATTTTGTCTTCTCTTGTTCAATCAACATGTCTAGGTCCCACTTGATTGTTTGATACTTGACCAGCATGTTTATTAGTTTCTGTTTACTCTCTTCAATTAGTGTGATAATGTTAGCGTCTTAGACTCATAATGTACTTGATTGATCCTAATTGGTATGACTAACCCTGTCTAATGCACCCTTGTATTCAACATGACATTGGCTACACTTTTCTCTATGTTTTAATTGCCTATTACCATGACTGACTTATTAAGTCTCTAAACCAGTAAACTCCTGGTTGTTCTGTACAGTTGTTGTTCCATATGCCCCCTTTAGTCCCTTTTTATGTGTTTTTCTAGTTTGAACTCTCTATGTTCCCAACCCCCTTAACCCTTGTTTTTAAAGTTGCCTGTTAAATGGTTGTGATTCTGGGCTCTTTAAATCTGTGTGATTGTGTTTTGTATCCTTGCGCTTCTCAAAATTGATTTTAAACATTGTTTATCACTCTTAGCAATTTCTTAAAACTGTTTATGTCCCTAAAAACCTTTTCACTCCTAAACGTTATCTCTACACTGTTTTTACTAAGTTTTTTTTTCTAAAGTATGTCAAGTACTCTCACTTTACTCTTGGAATATTAAGTTCTGCCCCTCCAGTGTGTGTACTGCCTAGGAATCCATGAGATTCCTCCGAACTCTGGCACACTGGGGCTGGCCCTTCCACACTACACATAACCAATTCTCTATTTTAAGAAAGGGTCTTGGTGTGAGCACTGCACGGGATCCCTGGGGTCCTTAGGGAACTTTGAAACACTAGGACACACCATTGGCTATGAGACTCTTGGCATTCTGAGACTGTTTGAAGGCCTGGCATTCCCAGGTTTACTTTGGGCCTAATTCAGTCTCCCTATAGATAGTTTACATTTATTTATGTAATTCATTCACTCCTGGTCTGTAATAATGATCTTTGTAAACAGATATTGGGGGAAGTTAGTAAAACGGGAGGGTTCCTATATTATTTTTGTGGGGAAACCGGGTAGAAATCATGCTTTAGGTTTATATATTGTGTTTATTTTCAATCATGCTTTATGTTTATATATTATGTTACTTGCATTAGAGAACATGTCATAGGTCTGTTGTATTACTTGCACTAGATATCCTGCCTTAGGATAATCACGTTTACTGATTTTGCATATTAGAAAATATGTCATAGGCTCTTAATTTCATTATCACGAAATTATGTTCCTGCATAAGTCATAATCACCTAGAAATCCTGTCATTAAATTACTGATGTAATCAAGTTTAATAAAATAACCATTTCTCTATGTGCATTAGAAATCATGTTTTAGGATTATATTTGCATTTGCTTTGAATCATGTCACCTAAATAAATAACTATCTGAAAAGATGTTTAATAAAACGGGCCCAACACATAGACACCATGTTCTAGTATAAATATGCACGAACTCAACTGTTGTACTTTCATCACCTAGATCAGCATGCCTATAAGACTTAATGACTTCAAGATGTTTTAATTAATTCCCAGAGTCCTGGTTGCATGTTTATAGGGGTAGTACAGATTCACGCCTAGGCAAGCCTTAGGTAATTAAGGCATTATAAAAATTGTGAAATTGTGCTTCGTTTATTTGTGAAACTGCCCAGGTTCAATAGGTTCTAAAATCAGTAGGCAAACTGATTAGGTTCATGTCACTTCGCTTTAAAGAAATGGTGCATATTATATGTCTGTGATGCTCACCTAGATACCATGTTCTATGACTTCTCTGAAATTACCTGAAATCTGTGTTTGAGACGTGCTGCTTATTTGTTTATGTGTGGAGGTAAACATGAGTCCCCTTAACTGTTTCCCTATTTGACAGTCCTATATGTTCTTTGTTGTCGCTTAGATTTTTACCTTTTTAAACACCTTAGGAGGGTCTAGAACTACCTAAAATTATAGGTCCTAAACACCTCCGGGGCCACAAGGAAGGGACGGGTAAAGCACGCTTAGAGTTCGTTAATTAAAAGCGCTTATCTAATCGCTAAGGGGAGGGTAATGGGTAGTAAAAGGATATGATGGCATGTGCGCTAATGCCACGTGTCGCCCCTCTAGTTGAGGAGGATTATCGGGCATTGTACAAATGTGATCCTATAGGCTAACCAACCTAGGACTTCCCTTATTTTTTTTACATATGTGTGCTTAGACTGCTTATCTATTAATGTCCTTTATTCTTTTTACA
The DNA here is from genome assembly GCA_005239495.1 of Nicotiana undulata. NCBI lineage: Eukaryota > Viridiplantae > Streptophyta > Magnoliopsida > Solanales > Solanaceae > Nicotiana > Nicotiana undulata. The sequence continues at coordinate 189,534 of ML292224.1, forward strand.
TATGTGTGCTTAGACTGCTTATATGTTAATTGACTAATTTACAAAGTAAGTTTGGACGGTACCCACCGTTGTGGACCTCGAGGGGTGCCTAACACCCTCCCCTCGAAGTAATTTCAAGCCCTTACCCAATCTCTGGTAATGCAAACCGGTTTCATGAGTTACTTGCAATAGGTGCCCTAACGCACCTTAATCCGTTAGGTGACGACTCTTCAACTTCTTGTACCCTTTTCCCAAAAGGAAACGAGTTATTCCCAAAATGTCGAAACCCGGACTCCGCGACGAAAAAGGGGGCGCGACAGCATGGCGACTCTGCTGGGGATTCTAGGCGTTTACCATAACAAATTGCTTTGTGAATTAGTCTGAACGTGCCTTACTTTGTTAATACCTGCACCCTTTCCCTTTCCCTTTTATAAGAACTTAACTGTTTATTTTCAAGTATTTATTTCCTCAATACGGAACTGAATTGTTTCTTTGTTTTCCTTCTTAACTGTCTTTCAATTATAAATGATGTATTTATCGCTTTCCTAACGTGCAAATACGTGACAACATGCTATTTATTGCTGCATAAATCATGCTCAACATCATATTCCACTCGTTCCTAAACAATCCTATAGCAACGCTTGATGAGTGGTTGCGCTCTTCCGATATATCACCCTTTAAATTCGAAAAGACTTATTTGCGGTAAAACTAGTTGATCAGCGGTGCAGTCGACGGTTCTGTGCCTTTCCCCCTCAAGTTGTCCCCTTGAGGGTACCAGTCTAGACCCTCATAGTAACCTTGCTCTTATTATAATTGTGCATGCATCATGGTCAAACCTAGTCGGGTTAATATGTTGTCCACATAATAACCCTTTAAGACAAGCCTTATCCAAAGTCCACCGGGGTTTCCATAATCCCAACAGACACGACCACGTTCTGTGCATTAATTTGGAGAATTAAATGCCAATATGCTAATAAATGAATGTATAAATAGTCGAATCAGGTGGGGGGAAGGGCCTAACCTTTTTGTTTTGCAGAAAATGAGGCACGAGGTCCCCAGATTCAGCATGGTCAGCAACATTCCACCATTTCTACTAGATTGGTGGGAAGACCTTTCCTCAAGTGACAAGAAACACATGAGAAAACACTTGGGAAATTTACCTTCCCTGCTAGACATTCAGCCAAATAATATGTTGATCGAAGCTGCAACTCTGTTCTGGGACAGTGAAAGGGTTGTGTTCTGTTTTGGGGATATAGAAATGACACCACTCCTGGAAGAAATTGGGGGATTTGCTGGACTAACTTGGGATAACCCTGGTTTATTGGTACTGGAGAACCGTACTAGTAAAGGGTTCCTAAAGATGATGGTTCTGAATAAAAATGCTGATCTAGAGTGTCTGAATAAGTCCTATATACCCTTCAAATATCAATATGAGAGATATGGCCATAGAAAATCTTATTGTACCTTCCATGACGAGTTTTCTATCACTTCTCTGGGTCACATGCATCGCAGAGTGTTCGTGTTCATCGTGTGCTTCTTGGGCCTGATAGTGTTCTCGATGAAAAGGGAAAGAATCCATACTAGACTAGCCATGGTCGCCAAGACCTTAATGGAGGGAATTGAGGGACAAACATACACCATAGTCCATATGATCATAGCCGACATCTACAGGGCTCTGGAGCACTGTCAAAGGGGGATCAAGCATTTCGAGGGTTGTAATATGTTGTTGCAGTTGTGGTTATTAGAACATCTTCAAAGGGGCCAGTATCACCAAGAACTTCCGCGAAAGGCTTGGAACGACAATATTGCCTTCCATCACCCTAAGCGGATGACTTACACTCCAGACAGGTTTGCTCAGCCAGAAAGTGCCAAAGGATGGGTAAGTTTCTTCGACAATCTGACCGAGGAACAAGTACAATGGATGTTTGAATGGTTCCCAACAGACGAGTTCATCATCAGGTCCAGAGACGCTCCACACTTAGTGTCGATTGGTCTTAGGGAATATACCCTTATGTTCCCATCCGAGTTATGAGGCAAGCAGGCAGGAAGTAGGTTGTACCGAGGGTTGCAAAGATGAGCCACTTTAGAGTAGACTTTCAGGACGACGACATCCCTTACAAGTGCCAAGCTCAGCACATGTGGCACTGCAAGATCCTTGTGGAGAAGAACACCATTGAGCCAGACAGATATCAAGCTGGGTGTGCACCTCTCTACCCAGCATGGTTAGAAGACAACCTAAATGGGATGATGAGGCCAGGAACGAGTCGAGGGAATAGGATCATAGATGAAGATGCTGAGGCTCAAGTTAAATACAACAGACTACACAAGAGGGTCCATGATTCCGAGAATGAGCATCGGGAAATACATGAGACAAATATGAGGTTGATTGAGGAGAAGGAAATGTCTATCACTTCCAACATAAGGTTGGAATATCTGAAGCGAGGTTTAGTAGAGCTGGAGGGAAAAATCATAAAGAGGGTCGAAGACTGCCAGAATGCTGAAGGAAGCGAGGGAGGACACTTGGCTAGAGTATACCTGATGCTGGGTCTGCGTGAGCTGGGGAACCTATTTGATGGAGTCAAGAAGATCGAGTCTGGGGAAGGTCCTTCTGGGACCAAGTAGGCTAGACTTATTTGCTTTCCTAAATGTAATAAGGCCAAGTGCCAATAGTGACTTTTCTTTATTATTATCTTAGTTTCATTTTGGGATTCGTCTATTTTTTTATTAATGAAATGAGGCATTTATTGGCATCAAAGTTCTCCAAATCAACTTGTCGCTAGGCCTACCTCGGGCACAACGAGTCTCCCAAATTAGGACGCGAATTTACATTTCCGCAATATATGTTTAAATACTGCAAAGTACTTTTTTCCAGAACCCTTACTAATTGGCTACCTTTTTTTTATCTTTATTTCTTTTTTATTATTTCTATTCCCCAACGTTTGGTTCGTGCATACTGGCATCATCAGCTTATCACACAAGATCCAGGGGCCCTCCACCTTCTCCTCCTCCTAGTCCACCAAAAGGCAAGGGAAAATCGAAGATGGAAGATTTGAACAACACAAGAAAGGAAAACACCACACAGGTTGAACATGCAGAAACTTCTGAGGGTTGGGGTACTCAGGCCCTAAATGATGCAGTTTCACGACTCGAACAGAAAATACTGGAACTCCAGGGTGAGCTCGAGCATGTCCGGAATGTGGAAAACTTATCCTTCTCACTCAGCGTCCTAGACGTCAGTCATCCAAACACTCAAAATCCCGCACCACCTCAAAACACACCCAACAAGCGCCCACAAAATCCTCCTGCACCTCACCGTTATGAAACTCCACCACAAAATCAAACTATTCCACCACAGTACCAGCCAAACACCTACCACACTTCACAAAACACTCCACCAGTCATTCCCGAATCCCAAAATTCCACCAATGATCACCACTATGCTCAAGCTCCAAGCCACCAAAACAATCCCATATACGTGGAGACCATACCTCACTCCACTCAAACCATATCTTATACACTAGAATACAGTGAGAAGGACATGATCATCAAGAACCTGGTCGAGGAACTCAAGAAATTGACCAGCCGAGTTTAAGGCATGGAAGGAGGTAAGGGGATAGAAGGTCTAAACTATGAAAACCTATGCATACAGCCGGATGTAGAACTTCCGGAGGGTTACAAACCTCCCAAGTTCGAGATGTTTGATGGTACAGGTGATCCCAGGGTTCATCTAAGGACCAATTGTGACAAGCTTGTTGGGGTCAGAAAGGATGAGAAGATCCGGATGAAACTTTTTATGAGGAGTCTTACGATAGATGCTTTGTCCTGGTACATCAGCCAGGATCATAAGAAATGGTCCATTTGTGAGTATGGCGTCTGATTTCATGGACCGATTCCGATTCAACACAGAGAATGCACCATATGTATTCTACATTCAGAACCTCAAGAAGAAACCTACTGAGACTTTCCGCGAGTATGCTACTCGTTGGAGGTCGGAAGCAGCCAAAGTCAGACCGGCATTGGACGAGGAACAGATGAACAAGTTCTTCCTCAAAGCACAGGATCCCCAATACTATGAGAGACTGATGGTTATTGAAAATCACAATGTCACGCCCCGAAATCCCACCTTTCAGACCGTGATTGCGTCTAACGTTGAACCCGCTAGACAAGCCAACGTATACTACACATTAATATTTTCAAATCAATTCAACAGTAGTAAGATTGATACCCTTCAAATCTAAACTGAAATATCCAACATACTCTATAACTTTAATAGCGGAAATGTAACAATACTCTGAGAATGCGTAATGACATAGTAAAGATAACAACATCGCATAATCCCAAAGTCGGGGTGTCACAACCTCACGAACTATCTAAACTGAATGTTAAATACAGAGTATGAAAAGAGATATACAATTGTCTTGAAACTAGGAGGAAAAGGAAGACAATAAGGAATCCAAATGCAGGAGAGACACCAAGGCCCACGAACGCCAGCGGGTATACCTTGAAGCTCTGGGTGGACTGAAGGTGACTCCCTCAATGCGGTCCACTGGGTCCGGATGCGGGATCTACACAACATTAAGAAGTGCAGTGTAGCATCAGTACAACCNACAATAACGATAACTTGTCCTATTTACGGCAAGTAACAGGGATAATACAAGGCAAGAGATAAGCAGACAAGTAAGGGATACGGGAGCAGTAAAAGGGGAAACAAGTGAAATGAAGCAGTCAAATTGATAGATAGAAGTAAACAAGGGAGGCAATCTAACACAATAGCCCACGAAACAAGTATAAGTACCAAAATGTAAACAATGGCATGGCATCACCCTTCGTGCTTTTACTCTCTTCCTCACAATGCAATGTAATCAAGTATCATGGAACGACATCACCCTTCGTGCTTTTACTCTCTTCCTCACAATGCAATGTACAATGTATCATGGCACGGCATTAACCTTCGTGTTTATAATCAATAAAAGTCATAGCACGGCATTAACCTTCGTACTTATAATCAATATGAATCATGGCACGGCATCACCCTTCGTGATTTACGCTCTACCTCACTATGCAATGTAATCAGGTATCATGGCACGGCATCACCCTTCGCGCTTTACACTCTTCCTCACCAAACAATAACAGATATAATGGCAAGGAGTACATCATAGTTTAAATAGACAATTCAAAAACACCCGGCAAGGGAAAACATCAATTAATAACTCAATAAATGCCCGGCAAAGGGTCTCAGCTATAACCAATCACTTCAATCGTATACTCTACACTTGGATTATCAATCGTATCAACACTTCTCAAACTCAACGGCCAATACTTTAAAGAAGAATGAATTACCAAATAGAGACAATCTCATAATATGTTAAACATGGGAGAAATACTGCAATTTCTATCAAAATAGACTCACGGGCATGCTTGACACACATTGCATAGGTACTCGTCACCTCACCTATGCAATGAACATGATAATCACCTAGCACATAGCAAATAATACCTATTCCCTCACCAAAGTTAGGCAAGACACTTACCTCGGTCCAAAGTATAGCAATCAACCCTCTAAGACCGTCTTTCCTTTATAATCCGACTCCGTAACAACGATATCTAGGCATAATTAATTCAATAATATCAATAAAGATTCAATAACATAATCCCATAGCCTAGATATGCAATTCCTGTCATTCTTCCAAAAATACAAAAATTCGACCCCAGGCCCGCTTGGTCCAAACTCGAGGTTCGGACCAAGACCCGATCACCCATAACCCCACGAGTTCAAATATATGATTTGTTTTAAGATTCGACCCCAAATTGAGGTTGAATCGCCCAAAATCCCATAATCCCTAACTCTACCCAAAACCCTTAATTTCTACTTTGATTTTTAGGATTTTAGGCCTAGATTCTAGTGATAGATGATGATAATGGAAGAAAAATGGAGTTAGAATTGATTACCTAGAAGGATATAGTGATGGAGCTCTTCAAAATAGCTAAGGGGGCTGTGGAGAAGCAGGAGAGGGTGCAAAATATGGAATTCCCGTAATGAGCATTCTGTTTTTGACTTAAGGAGATAACTGGGCGATTTTGTTCTCTGCGATCGCGGAAGAAGGGCTGCGATCGCAGAGCTATAGGAATCCCTACTATGCGACCGCAAACGGAAGGCTGCGATCGCGGAAGGTCAACTCCACAGACCTCTGCGATCGCGGAGGCAATGATGCGACCACATAGAAGTACTACCTAGCCCCCACCCAGTCACCCTGGTACACTACGCGATCGCGAAGAAGGAATGCGATCACAGAACATCTGGACTCCCTACACTGCGATCACGGACCCATCCATGCGATCGCAGAGGACAACAGACCCCTCCCCCACTCTCAACTCTATGCGAT